>JBBPCZ010106671.1:0-10799 GCA_037974445.1 Brycinus macrolepidotus
GATCTTTAAGTCCATCTCATGAAAAATGGGAGCAAAAACAAAAGTGTTGCGTTTATATTTTTGTTGAGTGTAGATCTAATAATGTATATTTAGGCAGATCTTTTGAGTTGAGTCCAGCAGGAACATTAATAGATTGAGCGTGAGAATGAGTTCAGAGTCACTGAGACCGTGTAAGACAGCAGAAATAGAGGAAATGGTCTCTTTTGTGGCCAACGGCAATCAAGTAAAGATCCTTAAACACAGATTAAACCGTCTGGCCTTTGATATAGACGGCAAATTGGAGACACAAAGTTAGATTTTAATAACTCCACCACCTTTTCCAGCTCGACTGGATCTATAAACATTGTAACCATCAAGTATTGCAGGCATTGTTTTTTTTCTTTAACCAAGTTTCTAATAAAACCATAAAATCTGTTGTGACAACCCAGAGCTTTATGATGTCAATTTTAGGGAGAAGACTCGGACAGTAAAAGTCTTGAACATCAAAATGTGCAAGACCAGGACCTGAACATTTGAAGGCGTGAGTATATTTAGCATAGGGCTGGGATTCAGTAGCACATTTCCAGCAAAATAACCTTTTTATTTCCCAGTATGAGATCCTTAGTGCCAGAGATCCTTCTCAGTATCTCTGGCACTAACTTGTGGGGGGTCCTTTCGCACAGTGAGGATGTCCTCGATTTTTCGGAGTCATGACGCTTTTGCTGTTGAAGTGAGTGATTGAGTCTCTGGACAGAGTTTATGAGACTTAAATAATGAGACAAACATCCACCTGATGTTTGGAAGGAGCAAAGAGTCATGTATTCATTAACAATTAAACCAACACATCCATGCTGCCTACATAAGAAACCACAGAACATTAAATAATAGTCGACGCTCTGATGGCTTTCCTGTAGCAAGCAATTGGTTGTAAGATGGTGAGCTGCTGATAAAGCACGCAGAGGTGCGACACAGGATCTCCTGGACCAGCTACACAGTCCTCAGCGAGGGTGCACAGTACAGTAGAATAATCGGTAAAGCTGCGACCACGTGTGGGAACTAACAAACCAGCAGCAGTCCACGGGCAGGCAGGGTGATCAGAGCCTCAGCCGGCCCACTTGGGTCTTCCCCGACTCAGCAGGAGCAACTGTGACCCCCCGCTGGATGGAGTCCAGTGCAAGTTGTAGTCACACGATTTTTGGGTTGTTATAATACGCCAAAATGATTCAGCTGTGCACCTCTTAAGCGGCTGTCGCAAAAATCACTTTCCTTCGCTGGATTATTATTACAAAAAAACCTCAAACATAATTCAAAGCTTACAGGCAGACACTCAAACAAAGGACTGGCCTGAGCTGCATACACTGTCTGTGAAAACATTCTGGTTTCTCAGTATCTGGAATGAAGGTTTTGTAATGTGATGTATCATGACATTTGCTGAGGCCCCACGGTGGCGTAGTGGGTAGCGCTGCTGCTTCACACCTCCAGGGTTGGGGGTTCAAATCTGGGTCCTGTGTGTGTGTGTTTGGTCTGTATGTTCTCCTCGTGGTGGCATGGGTTTCCTCCAGGGTCTCCGGGTTTCTCCCACAGTCTAAAGACATGAACTGGGGATTCTAAATTGACCGTAGGTGGGTGGGTGTGTGTGCCCTACAGTGGGCTGGGCCCCCCCCCAAGGTTAGTCTTGCGCCCGTAGACCCCGGGATGGGCTCCGGGTACCCGCCACCCTAGTAAGGATTAAGCGGTTACAGAAAATGAATGACATTTTCTGAATACATTTCATACAGCTGTGCACAGGGGTCATCAGAAGCATCTCTCGTGTTGCGAGTCTTCTGCATAACCAAGTGCCTGGCGAATGTAGTCCTGTCCTGGGTTTGAAGATGTTGTTTCAGAGCTGCCTGGCTGGCTGGAAGGATCCTGAACAGTAGTCTGGGTGATCTGCTGGAACAGTTCCATGGTAGTGTAGTCACTAACAAAGACCACTGCTGGCTTTGTTACAGGCGTGGGGACACAGTCTGTCACTCTTGTCTCTGAGGTGCCTGAAATACTGTTGTCTGTATCGTCTGCACTGTCGGTGTCATCGGGTGAGATGATTGCAGAGTCGTTCTGGTTACTATCTGTGGTAAACGCTACAACAGATATGGAGTCTGTAACGGTTGAAGGTGTAGGAGATTGAGGAGTCGGGTTGTCCTCAGCTCCCGTAACAGGAATGAGGATGGTCTTCACAAAGCCCTGAGAAATAAAAGTGACCTTGTTGGGACGGCATGTGTCCTTTTTGAACTCAACCACCCTTACATGTCCCTCAGTCTCTTCCAGATTCTCTTTGTACAGGGGCTCCAGTATCTCCTGAAAAACAAAGCATTCTTTTCGGTAATGACACAGAACATTTTTTCATAAGAGTGTTGAATTGTTCAAACAATTTACATCAAATAAATACTTAGGATGTTACAAATGTCCCAGTAAACAACTTCTAGGCCTCTCTCTCTACGTCTCAAGACATTGACATTTCCGTAACTCAGTAATTACCAGTTCCTGGCCTCCTTCGATTTTCTGCACAGCGTTACTGTTGGAAGGATTTGGTATGCTGGGCCACAGCACATTCTTGGATCTAGATGTAAGGGATATGTGAGATATCGTCATAATGTTAAGGCTATATGCATAAGGATATTTAACCTAAGAATTAACTGTCATTCTCAAAGCCATCTGACTTCACCTTTGTAGCAGACGGCAGCACAGATGAACGGCCAGTAGCAGAGCTATGATCCCGACAATGAATCCAGCTAGTATTCCACCTACAGCCACCTCATCTGGAGAGAGCAGACATTCAATTATACATGGTGCCCAAATACCATGGTCATCATCTCCATGGGGAAGATTCCATTCCAATAAGGCAAATGTGTGTTGACTTACACAAATCAGGGAATGGATCCAAAAACAGCTGCCTTAAAACACCCATAACATTCAGGGCAATCATTAAGAAGCTTAAGAAATCCAAAACTATCATGAACTAACCTGGGAGAGGATGCAAGGCTATTTTGTCAGAAGCCACAGTGAGGGGGATGATCAGAGAAGTAAAAAATGGGGTACGGACACAATCATTTTATTGGGGCAGCGGGTGGCCTAGTGGTTAGGGAGTTGCCCCTGCGATCAGAAGGTCATGGGTTCGAATCCCAGAACCCACTGAGGTACCCTTGAGCAAGGTCCCCACACACTGCTCCCCGGGTGCCCCTTGTTGGTGCTTCACTCGGTGAATGGGTTAAATTGTTTAAACGGTTGTGGTGTGTACTCACGTGACTATAAGGGACCACTTTACTTTAGACACGTAATAATTTTGTTGACTGGGGTGGGGTACCTACACCTTGAGCACACTAGAGCCCACCACGGGTCAATATTAGAGGTGTTTTTACGCATGTCGGATTTTCATAACTGAGGTAGCCCTGGATTCTTTGGGTCCAGCCAAGTTCAGCGCCCTCAGTTCCACCCAGTCTTTAGTCAAGTGAAACCAAACTTGCCTTCAGAAATTACAGCCACACTGTTAACAATCAGATCAGGTTACCATGGCAAGTCGGCCCTGCCACACTGCTTGCCCCCCCCTATGTTGCTGCTCCTGCATTGATTTTATTCATTTTTTTTTGTGAATGGGGTGGTTTACTGAAAAGTGAAATCTACACAGAGTTTCTCCCTACTCCGAGGTACAAGCAGACGTTGAAAATTCAGGTCCAGAAAGTGAAAATCTACTACAGGATTATTTCCAACTGCCTAGCTTATCTGAGCTCAAGCCAGCAGCAGAGGTGTCCCGGCAGTCGGGATTAAATCCTGGGGAGAATCTACGGCACTCCAAATCAGATAGTAGACGTCTATATTAGCTATATGGCTGATATATGGCTTCTACTACATGAGCCTCATAGCTAATATGGACAAACCCAGCTGAAGTCTATTTTAGTTAGAAGGCTAATATAACCTTGTAGCTGCATTTTGAACACCATGGATCAGCCAGTGATGTTTGAAGTAAAAAGAATTTTTTTGTTAACCATTCATTCTCACTCTCTATCTTCAAAAACCTGAAGACTCATCTGTTCAGAGAGCATCTCCTCTCCTGATGCTCTATCTTCTCGCACTACTCTCTACATAAAGATTCAGCACTTAGAACTCTCCTCTGGTTCTCACACTGTCCTGAAACTGGAGCGTTTCCTCGCGTTGTTAGTCACTTTGGATAAAAGCGTAACGTAAATGTAATGTAATTCATTTAGTCCTAAAATACATTTTTGAAACAAGCAGACACCATTCTTTATATGCTTAGAGTATTTTTTTACATACACTGAGCATCAGTCAAAATACCGAAATAGGGTTTTATTTTGAGGTCCTGCTAATAATATTCAAAACCTTTTGTAATTTAAATTTAAATACTATGGTCATTGTGTGTAACCTGAACCTGACGTTCTTTTTGGGCGTGATGTGCATATTTTTTCTGAGACTGCAACACACAGTTTCCAGAAAGGGTAAAGACTAAAGGGGAAACCATAAGACAGCAGCGTGCAAGAGTGAAAGCAAGAACGTACCTGGTTTAGTCTCAAAGTACATAAAAGCACTTCGCTTTCCTTCTCCTGCAGCCGTGTACGCAGAGACCCGCACACGATACACACTTCGACTTTGCAATTTCATCAACTCATAGCTGTTAGCATTAGAATCCACTGTGGTATCTGGAAAAACAGCAACACGAACAAAATGGGAAAAAAAAGAAATTGGGAAGACACACTCCAAAGCAACAGTGGGGCATGGACCTCAAGGTATATCCCTGATCTATATTATCTTGCGTATTGTTGTAATTACACCATCCTTTTGTTTTATGATCACAAGTTTAAGGGCTTTATTGTGTTTCAACCTCCATTGATTTTAATGTGTGTTAACCACTGAATAAATTAAACCAATAAATCCTTTGATGGTGAATTCTTTTCAGTTGTGGAACTTATGCTATGAAATTCAATCCATAGATGCAGATTGTCCAGAAAACTGGGCTCAACTGTTTCATTTTCCTCACAAAACGTATTTCAGCTTCTCTGTTTAAAACTCCACGTGTGAATTTGGACAACGAAAGCAAATTTGAAAGAGAGCGCAAGCGTGGGTGGAACTGAGTGCAAGAACAATGAAGAGGAAGGACTGCAATTCCTGATAAAATCTTAATACTTTTCAACCAGTGCATTCCACAATATACCAACCCCATTTCCAGAAAGGGTTGGGTATCTTTTCCAAAATGCAATGTACACAAAAAATTCAGGTAAACCCTTTTTTAACTGACAAAAGTACAAAGAAAAGATTTTCAATCGTTTTACTGATCAACTTAATTGTATTTTGTTTATATAAACACACTTAGAATATAATGCCTGCAATATAGAGGCAAAAGACGTTTTTAAGTTTACAGGGTATTCAAGTAACACTGTTGTTGGAGGATCAGTAGAACTGCATTCTACATTTAAAAGACGAAGACGTTCTAAGCAGTTACGATGTTTCTATAAGCTTTACAACTTTTACTGGCACTCATACATGCCCATGCCACATAAGGTGGCATATTATGGATCAAGGGAATCCTTAGATAAGCATATCATGACAATTTTTACCTTCTCATCTCTCTTATACAGGTTAACTTATATCTCTCTTATATAGTAAATGTTAAAATGGTCTACTTATGTTCTCCAAACATGTCCAGCATGTCCCACAGACGTTCAGTCGGATTCAGAGTGCACTATCGGAACAGAGTGGTGCACTCAACTTACTTTTTTCACGACTGTCAAGTGCATCAACATAGTGGATGACGTAGCCTTGGAGAAAACCACGTAAGTCCTCCTCAGCTACCGGGCTCCATGCAAGCACAAAGGAACTCTGGGTAACGTTAGAGGCGCTCAGATTCCCAGGAGCAGCAAGAGGTGCTGGAAAGACGTTACTTGGTTATAATGTCGTATAAGTAAACAATCGTGTGTAGGTTTACTGCACTTTTACCAGTGCATGTGCAACATGAAACTGAACTGACTTCCTTCTCTGAGGTAGGCCTGGCCTTTTCCATAGGTCTCCTCACTGTTGTTGACATTCTTCAGGTTGCAGGTGTCTTTATCTGGCCTGACGTGCAGGAAGAAGTTGTATCTCTTATAGGGCTGAAAAGTGCCTACAAAATCAGACAAGAAGAAAAATCACGCGCCAGTATTGCATATAGATAACAGAACTATAATTTACAGTTATCAACAGTTCATTAGACGTTAACAGAAACTATAATTACTCTGCTTGATTCCTGTTTGTATACAATAATGGACTTAATTCACAATTTTATGCACATTGAAACTACTTACGAAAAACAAATCCTTCTCACACCAGTCAAACACTTGTTTTATTTGTCTTAACTGAATTTTTTCCTTTCAAAGGTTTCAAAGCTGACAAACCACGAATCCTATAATATGTATATTAGGTGAAATATGACATTAAAATTAGGTACCATTCTGGGTTTTGACTTCATGGAAGAATTTCCTGTCAAAAAAGGACTCAAAGCTCGCTCTCTGTCCGCTTACCCACCATTCTACAGAATAGCAGGTATACTCCCAGGACACCAGTTTATTCCATGAGAGCGTGAAGCTGTTGTGTCTGTTCACACTAACATTTAACACTCCATCCCAAGCTGTAGAGAGCAAACATAATTTGTTATATTGACATAAACAAAGTTAACAAACTTAGATAAGCATATCATGACAAATTTATCACTGTAATGATTATATATCACCATATTGCCCACTGCTATAGCTTCAGAGCTGGGATGATGCAAAATTTCAAGCAAAATTTGAGGCAAAACTTTCAATATTTTTTATTAAATATTCCATTAACACTAACACTGTCTTTTCTTTTACATCAGAGCTCATGGTTGCTCATGGTTTGTTCACACCAAGGCGAAGTTTAGTGTCCAGCTTTTTCACACACACAGGTCTCATGATGCTTTTTTTTTTTTTTTGTTTTTTTTAGCAGTGTCTCTTTGAGTTGGAAAAATTATAACGTTTGTCGCTGTTACCGCCTGATGGATCTTTTTTTTTTTCTTCTTGTTTGTTCTTAATAAAAGCCAGTAGAAACTTCAGTGCTTATTGTTTTTTAAATCATTAAAATTGCCTGTATGAAAAGACCTGACAATGTCAAACACAGGTAGAGGGGCGCATAAACTTTTGATCATTGTTCTGTGTCGATACCTCAAAATCTAGGAGATAAATGAATGCACACAAATTCTGGATAAAGAAAATGAAGAAGAAGAATACTAGATACTACTAGATACTATAATAATACTAGAAAAATGCACAAAGAAAATTCAGAGTGATTGCACAGCTTATGCATTTCAATCCCTGCTTGCTACTGAATCTCTGGTGGCTGGTAGGGTGATACTATGTGGTTGCTATGGTCAACCAGATGGCTAACAGGGTGTTGCTAGGTAGTTCTTATCGCATCACAAGTGGTTATTAGGGTTCTGCAAGGTGGTTGCTAAGGAAACCTCGGTGATTGCTATGCTTTTGCTACCCACCTGCTATGGTATCTCTGGTGGTTGTTACAAGGTGGCTGCTAAAGTGTTCCAGGTGGTTACTAGGGTGGTGGTAAGTGGTTACTATGGTATCCCGGTTGTTGGTCATTTGTTTCTGACTGATTCTGACAGAAGTAGGGCACACATACTTTCGCCCAACATTTATTTCTATGAGTTGGAACGGTGTCGATATCTTGAAAACTAAGGGGCTGCTTAGCGGTTCCAACAGTCATGGGAAGTTCATTACACCACTTCGGTGCCGAAGCTGAGAAAAATCTTAATGCATGTCTTCCACTGTTGAGAAGAAGTGGGTGAAGTCGGGCTGTGCTTGATGGTTTAAGAGGGTGACCTGTGACCCGTGGTCTGATAAGTACTGATAGGTAAGACGGACCATTTTTGGCTTTGAAGGCGAACGTTAGAGTTTTGAATCTAATGCAAGCGGCCACAGAAAGCCAGAGAAGAGTTTGCAGTAGTGGAGTTTTGTGTGAGAATTTTGGTGTATTGAAGACCAGATGTGCTGCTGCTTTCTGGATCATCTGTAGAGGTCTTGTGGTCTTCAGAGGAAGGTCAGCCAGGAGGTAGTTACAGTAGTCTGGTCTTTAGATGACAAGTGACAGAACAAATATTTGAGTGGCGTCAGTGATGAGGAATGGATGAGTTCTCCTGATGTTATTAAGAAGGTCCCTGTAAGTTCGGGAGAGATTATTAATATGAGATGAAAACAAGAGCTCTTCATCTAAGAGATTTCGTGCTTTTGATGTGGCCGTGATGACAGCATTTCCAAAAGTGATGACCAGGCCAGGTCTTGGGGGTGCATAACCTGGGATGTACAGGAGCTCTGGTTTGCCAGGATTTAGCTTCAGGTGATGAGCGGTCCTCAGAGAGGAAATGTCATTCAGACATGCAGGGATTTGGGCTGAGATCTGAGAGTCACCAGGAGGAAAGGAGAGGATGAGTTGATTATCTTCAGCATAATAGTGGTAGGTAAAACCATGTGAAGATATAATATCACCAAGAGAGCAAGTGTATAAGGAAAAGAGAAGGGGGCCAAGTACTGAGCCTTGGGGAACACCAATGTGTTAAGCCTTTGTGGGGCAGACATGGTTCCTTTCCATGACACTTCATGACCACGACCCTCAAGGTAGGACAGAAACCACTGCCAAGCAGAACCAGTGCTTCCAAGTTTGGTGGGTGAAGCCAGGAGGATCTGATGGTTGACAGTGTCAAAAGCTGCAGAAAGATCTAGAAGAATTAGAACCGAAGACAGTTTAGCCGTTTTGGCTGCATGCAGCCCATTCCAGTGCCCATACAAGGCGAAAGGCAGAGAAGCAACCGGGACAGGTTGCCAGTCTGTAACTGGGCAAACGCATAGAAACTCAGCCTAGGGGCAATTTAGCATCTCCAGTCCACCTGATGTACCTGGTGAAACCGAAGCTCCGGGCATAGACATGCAAACTCCACACAGAAACTGTTCCAAAAAATACATGAAATATTGAGTGAAACATCTAAAAACTTCTTCTGGTATAGTTTATAATATTTAAATATATATTTGTATTATTGAAAGTTATTACTGGAGAAGATATTTAAATATATCAACTCAATATTACAACTGATTCCAAACGTTTAAAAGTTGTGTGAGTACTTTTCTGTCATTAAATGATTGCCTCTTGTGCTTCCTCTGTGTCGCTGCTGATCGCTCACACTTGATAACATCAGGCTACGATATGAAAAACACTCAACAACAGTGGTGTACACAGAGGTTACACTGGAGGAAACCAAAGCTGTACAACAAAAAACTGCCACTCACCCCAAGTTTGCTGCTGGAAGAAAGCAAAACTTTGCACACTAACCCCAGAAACCTCATGTCACGTACAATGGAGGAAACAGTAGCTTGTGTCTGTTTCTCCGCCTCAAAGCACGAATGTCTTGTCTAATAATTGCATTAAGAGATCAATTAAATCTCATCTGCACCAGGAAATTCTTAAACAATTAAATAATAAGTGGTAAATAAAAGAAATACAGCATGAGGGAATAGTACTAGTGGTAAAAGCAGCTAGAACCATTTGTCTGAACTGAACTGGACCTGACCTTAGACTTCATTTCTCCAACATGTGAATTCATGTATCATGTCCAGCTTCTCAGAGCCTCCTGCATTATCCCTTCATTTTTTTCATTTACTCATTCTCTTTCCATTTATTATCTTAATAGTTCTAACCAGGCAAACTAGTTTCACACACTCGAATTTGGCATCGAGTTCACCAAGCTATACTGGTTGTACTGGCTATACTGTTTTATACTGTTGTACTGTTTACACTGGTTATACTGGCTACACTGGTCGTACTTTTTGCACATTTTTTCAACCGTTGCACATTTTATATTACTTATATTTATATATAATGCACAAAGAGCGGTCCACACACTCAGGACAGTCTTATTCTTATCTCACTCTTATTCTTATCTCACTCTTATCTTATTTATACTTCTTTATTTGTAGTGTTTTGTTTGTTCCACAATGTCTTATGTCTGTTGCGCTGTGTGTACACTGTGGAACCTGAGCTTCACCATCTCTGTAGACTGGATATGGGTGCGATGACAGTAAAGTTCACTTTGACATTGACTTTGACTTAAAAAAAAACTGAATTGAATTGAAACTGAATTTGGAACCTCACAGCAGCAGGACTGACAGACCAACATTTTGGCCTTTTCTGATGAAAATCAGATCAGATTTTAGGAGCCACTCATACAGATTTCCAGATCATTTGAAAGGGTTTACTCACGTTCCCCCATTACATCCTGAACGGACAGAATGCAAACAATGCAAACATATTTCCACACAGTTGTTGAGAGCGAGTTATGAGACAAATGAGGGAAAAATAACCCACCACTCAGATTCTCCTTGGTCTCTATGACTCCGTACGCAGGAGGCGATGGTCCAGCGCGGTTGAAGCCACTGATGCTGAAGTTGTAAGCAGAAGCGCCCAGAATAAGAGTTACACTCTGAGCTGTGAGAGAGTAACTGCTCACTCCAGCAAGTTCTCCAGACGCCTTCCACACACTTACATTATAGCTCTCCACTGCCTCACTGTACACAAACTGAAAACACAACACACACACACACACACACACACAGAACACACTTAACAGCGTCTGTAGCAGCACGTACAGCTCTGGAAAAAAATAAGAGACCGCTGCAATTTCTTTTGAAATCAGCGTCTCTATGAGTGTGAGAACCATTCCATGCCAGTGTCTGTTAAATTCCTCCACAAGCACCTCATTCTGCTTTATGAGG
>JBBPCZ010106692.1:0-10798 GCA_037974445.1 Brycinus macrolepidotus
CACACACAAACACACACACACACACACACACACACACACACACACACACACACACACACACACACACACACACACAAGCTAGTTAGGAGCAACATGCCACTCTACATGACATAACTCTGCAAGCATGAGGTAACCACGGGAGCATACTTTTGAAAAATGTCACCACCCTGAGATGACACACACACGCATATACATACTCGCCCTTTTGTCCACACTGTAGAGATAATGCATGGATGAAAGCATAGAGATTGTAGAGACAAGCTGCAGGAAGGGTTAAACCCCTGGATAAGTGCTGCTTCACTGAAACTCAACCCTGATGATATCACAAACCACTCCTGACTGACAAAAGGCCCTTTAGGTGTCAACTGGGTAGCAAAACACAGCATCCTCCTCTCACAGTATCACTGGAGCTGCAACCCATCTCTGAATACTTTACCAAGCAGACTGACATCTGCAGACTGCAGAGAAACATTATTCTACTCTACTCAAAAAGAACCGGTTAAATGGCACACGAGATAAGCAGATAACACACGGTATACAGTAACCGGATTCCTGTCTTTCTGTGCCTCTTCTGTTCCCTGGAACAATAGTGTGGAGTTCCTCCTGAACTGTACTATAATCGGTGTCAGAGGAACGTTCCCCTACAATTAGTGACACAAACAACAAAAGGACAGCATGCTGTATGACTTTCTCTTGAAAAGCTGTGGAACGTTAAGGGCCCATATCATGGGATTTTTTTTTAAAGAGTGCATAAGAAGTCCATGCAGTCGTCCATATAGTGAAACTAATCTGCAAAAAACACTGTAGCTCAATTTAATTCATTTTATCATGATCACAAATGCATTTACAGTCATCCACTTTTTTGCCTACAACCCTTTGGTTCCGTCCATGCAGTCTTGTTATGCAGCATTTCAGTCCAGCTTTCTGAATGGAAGGTACAGTTTGGGGTAACCAATAAGAACAGAGGTTATTTACATATATCCAACCTAAATGTACAGCAAAAAAATAATTCTAAGGGAAACAAAGATCAAGGAAAGCATGAATTCTGACTGTTTTGGGTGCATAAAAGCATGCAAATGTTATAGATGGACCTCTAGACAAGAAAACATTTTATATAAGAATATGGGAGCTTTCATATTTTGAAGAAGATAATAAAAAAGCAGTCTGAGCATCTGGTATGCAGCAAAATATGTGAAATGAGTAAAAGACTATCAGCATTCCTATGAAAGAATGGCAACGAAGGGACAAAGCTTTAACAATGTCACAGCTAAACAACCCAAATCTCTCAGGTTTGCCACTAGTAGAACTCTTTCATCCAAGTTGTCAAACACATCAGATGTCAAGGGTAGGAGTGGACAACTCCAGCCCTGGAGGTTGACCATACTGCAGATTTCCATCCATAACCTAAAACACCTAATGCAGTTAATCAAACTGGAGCCAGGTATGTTGGAATTCTAAAGGTGTGAAGATATCCAGGCATCCCTGGATTTAGGGGTAACACATAAGTCAGACACACACTTACCTCATAAGGTTCCCTGCGCAGTCCCGTGCTGTTCCTGAGCCAGCAGCGGCTCAGCTCGCTCAGCTCCACGATGGGTTGCACCTTCAGACGCACTGTCTCCCCCGACTGCCGGATCATCTCCACAATTTCGTCCCTGTTCTTGCTTTCCACGTTCAGCCCGTTGATCTCTACCAGGCGATCTCCTGGCACCAAGCCCAAGGCCAGGTCCTTGCTTCCGGCGCCCGGCTCGGCAAAGTGGACCACCCGTCGGAAGGCCGAGCCATCAGGCCGATGGTCCAGCATGGTGGTTCGGCGCAGGGAGAAGCCGAAGTCACCCGTGTTGCGCCGCTGCAGCTCCAGCTCTCTTGACTCAGGGACCTCTGGGGGCACCACGGCAGGCAAGTTCAAGTCTGCTGGGAAATTCTTCTCCACTAACTGGGGAATCTGGACTTTCTTGAGTGGGGCACGACGGTGGGAGATGTATCTCGGCTGGGGGTCAAAAACTTTGGCCTCCACCTGGGGTGAAGCGGTGGCCGAGTTGGGCCCGGAAGGATTTGAGCCTTCTGAGGGACTCTCCTCTTTGCTCCTCTGAGAGAAAGACAAACGCTTTATGAGTTGGCTCACCTGGGAATTCTGCTTGGTCAAAGATCCAAATTTGGCTGCCTTCTCCTTGACGGAGGACCTCCGGACGTCCTGCTGCGTGGGCTCCCCTTTGATGTCATCGTTGGAGCTGGAAGCGCTCATGCGCCCCACGTCCAGGGCCATGCTGCTTCTTTTATTGAACCTCTCGGCGTCCACGTCCGTCAGGGTGAGCTCCGTGTTGCTGACCACTTTGATGGGGATGGGGCTGGAGATCTCCAACTTGCCCCTGGAGTCCCGCTTGGAACCGCCACGGTGAAGGTTGAAGAAACCTCGCCTCATGCCCATCTCCTCCAGGCTCTTCAGCTCCGCCTGGGACATCCTCTCCTTTTTGTCCTTCTTCTCTTTTTTGTCCTTCTTCGCCCCATCTTTCTCCTTGTCCTTTTCCTTTTTGATCAGGTTGAACATCTCTGGATGCTGACGTCACTCTGTTGACCCGAAGGTGCTGTTCTTGCAGAGATACGGTTGAGCTCTTCCATACAGCTGAAAGAGCGTCAGAGTTGGTTCACAGCCATATTTAGTACAGCGTCCATACCAGTACCACGACGCAGAGCCAGAACTTCTAACAGAACATCTGTCTTGAGGGCACAAAAGAGTGGAATGGTGAACCAAGCCAGAAAATGTATTTAATAAGAGAATTAGAGCAGAAATTCAAAGCTTGGAGAGCCCTTAAAAGCACTGCAAAAAATGAAAGCTAGAAAATCTTGAAAAGAAATAACAGATCTTGTTTTTTTATTCTTTTAAGAACACCTGACTCGACTACGTAAGATAAATAATCTCGTTTTTAGATACTTTTGTTTGTTTTAAGAAACCTTAACGAGTGAAATTTTCTCACTATATTGGCAGATGATGTTTTTTTTTGGTGGGAACCTACAGATGCTAGTCTGCAAATAGAAATGGTTCAACACACATTATAAATATCGGTCTTCTAGAAAAAGTAGAAAAATAAGCAAGATTTCTCAGGCCATCTTAAGCCAAATATTAGGATATTTCAAAGCCTCTGCATGATGTAATGGCTGTGATGAAAATGTGATGAAGACATGAAATGGTGCACTGTAGAGGAACAACTACCTTGAAGTCTTTACAGTGGTCGTGAATGGAACAAGAGGTCAATCTCTACGACTTTATCTATCATCCAAACCCACCAGTGAACCACCACAAGTCTCCTTAGTGTTTACATGTAATGCTGATGATGCTAAAATAATGGGAAATCTGAAAAAATACATTTGCCCTTAAAACGCACAGTATGTACCTCTCCACCATGAATGTGTTTAAAAAAAGTATACGTTTTGGACCATTTTTCCCCACAACTATCCCAAAACATTCTTTCAGTGAGGTACTTTTCAGAGGCATTAAAGGAACAGTACAACCAATTACACAAATTCTGACCACTAATTCACACCCTGTGTGTTAATGCATTTCAAATTAAGCCTAAAATTTGTCTCAGGCATCGGGCAGTGAATTCATAACCACTTCATGTATAACTTTCTGTAAGGGATCTTTTTAAAGCTCTGTAGACGTCTGGTTCCATTCACCACCACTGTAAACAGGCAGGTGTGTAAGTTCCTCTAGAGAGAACGATTTCTTTTACATGTGAATTATTCAAATAATACGGAAAATCATATTTTTTTATGAATTTATGGTCAATTCGTGGAATTATGAGGTTAACTGGGAAATCCTGTTTCATTGAATAACCCTCAGCACACGCCCACTTCTGAGCCAGTTCGTGACGTGGAGCATTCCTATTGGCTGCTGCATACCTTTAAGAGACAGGTAGAGGGCGAGGAAGGGGAAACACTTTTTCGACCTGCATGTTTAATATTAATATTCAAGTTTTTAATTTTAATATTCAAGCGACTGAGGGGTTCACAGAAATCTGGAAAAACACAATTATAAAACAAACAGGTTTCTTTTGTTTTCACTGACATCTCCTCATAACACACGAAGGTCCATAGACTCACTTCCTGAATGCATTCTGAGACGTGTATATTTAAAAAATACACAAAATATATTTTCAAAAAGGGGGATTTTTTAATGATAGATGGTTCCTAGCTTCACTAAAGCAGAGCCCGAGTTTTTTTTACAGGTATGTATTCTACAGGTATGTAGCATTAATTCTAGTTCAGATTCTGGGGAAAATGTGTTTTAAAATAGTTAGAAAGTAGGTTAGAAAGGGTCCAAAGCTCAGAAATCTCTCACTAAGCCTCTCCACCCTCTCCCTCAGCCTCAGCTGGAGGGTTCAGCTCCTGTCACCTGGACCTGAAACATGTCAACGCTCAAAAAACAAAGTAAAATTCAAAACTCACCGTTTAAACTTCGTGCTGGAAGAAAAGGACGCTGTCTTTTGGTTTGTGTATTTCAAACAGAGAGCAAAAACACTCGTGCAGCAGCTCCAAGGCTTCCAGTCTGACTAACAGCGCAGCTTTGGGTCGCCTTCTTGTTTTCCCACCCGTATTCCTGAAAGTCCCGCCCACCCGTGCTGGAGGCTCATGAGCACAAGTGGCTCACTTATTTGCATACAATTTGCATAATAAACCAGCAGTTCATCCCGATTGGTGGATTTATCACGTGGTAGCCAATCCTATCCTCAGGTGGTGGAGTTTGCCGAAATATGGGTGGGTAAAAACGCCTTGGCTGCAGCGACCCCTGCTGGCCAGGTTATTCTATAAAAGTTTTGCCATTCAACGTTTTCTGCTTGAGTTAAAGGGCCCATATTCTACATTTATTCTGATATTTTCCTTTTTTTTATTTAATTTTTATTTCTCTGAGGTCCATACATGATGTTCGTGTGGGTTTGTGTGCCATAGTTCATTTTTACATTTTTAGATTTTTGTTACTGGGCCTTTAAGGCTAGAATATGTAAATGACATATATACTGATTGGCTGCTTGGTGATTACTATTCAAAAAAGAAACTCAGACTCAAACGTACCTTATAGCTTCAACTTAAATGGGTGGGGATATACTGTTATAGGCTTAGTAGGTAAATATATGGAAATATGTTTTTGTGACATCACAAAAGCAAGACATTCAAAACGGGATTTTTGCAGCTAAATGTCCTCACTTGGATTGTACAGACTGTGTTTTAAAAACTTTTATAACACTTGTCTACTATGTCAAACTCTTTTACTTGAATGAAGCAAGTTGTGTTTTTCCATGATATTGGCACTTTAATCTATAAAAAAGACTCTCCAAAAGAGTTTATGGGTAAATGTGGGACTATTATTACATGAGGGAAAAATGTAAAGTGCAGTGACGTAGAGGGGCCTGGGACATTAAAGTCATTTGTACGTTGATAGTGCCCTCTTGTGGTCAGAACAACAAACAACTGGATTTCTATATCATAATAAGCATTACTTTGGATTTTTTGTGCTTGTATTACGAATTCATGGATCCATCATAAAAGATATAAAATACAGGGTTTCATATCAGTTTCCCATTTTCCATGGAAAGCATGAACGCACTCACATATGCAGTGAAACAATTGCTGTTATCGTGGCAATAAACAATCATCTCAAAATTGTAGATTTGCAACAATTTAGTGTGAAAACTGAGATATTTCTAGCATTTATGAACAGATTTCTGCCACCCCTGGACATATTAATGAAGTTTCAACATTTAAACAGGAACTCCACCAATTTTCCAAAATGTCTATATAATTGAGTGGTTGAGGCGTAAGCAAAGTCATTTTGAGTGGCAGAAAAATTAAATCATTCAAAAAAATAATCATTCAACAGTGGTGGTGGATAGAATCAGTGTCTCACATTAAAACATCCGTTTTATTTACTATCCAGAATCTCCACATGTCTCCTGAGTTTATATATATATATATAATGTTAAATTAGTGATAAATAAAAACGTGTGTTTTATTTTGGTACAGGCATTTCTGGTATTTAAAAAATAGGTTTTAGGTCTGAGTCTTCTCAAAACTATCGTTAAAGAGTCTCAGGCATCAGGCAGCGGGTTTATAAACATTTCATGTATAAAAACTTTCTGTGACTCACTTAACACTTGAGACGTCTGGTTCCATTCACCACCACAGCAAAAATAAAAAATGCTGACTCAGTAAGTTTCTCTAGAACTAAATGTTTCAAACTAAACCACTTTCAATGACTTTGTTTTTATCTTAACTGTTTAATTATGCAATAATTTAAATAACCACAACCGCTCTGTCACTAAATACAGGCAAAACTCACTCCTTATTAAGAAAAGACTGAGATTTAGGGGGTAGGAAAAATCTTACATAATTGTTAATATTGTCACTTAATGACTTTTTTTATTGATTTTGTTTTTAATAAGGATGGCACAATACCGCTTTTTCATGTCTGATACCAAGACTGATACTGCAACCTTGAGTATCTGCCGAACCTGATACCTCTCCGACGCTGTCTTTTCCCCTCTCTTTAACAACTGAACTCTTAATAACACATTAGTCTGGACCAGGGGTCACCAACGTGGTGCCCGCGGGCACCAGGGTGCCCCCAAGGACCACATGAGTAGCCCGCTGACCTGTTCTAAAAATAGCACAACTCACCAGTGAGCAGCGTCTAACATTTAATTTGATCCTGTTGCTGTTCTTCTTTAATCACGTTTGCATCTATATAGATCTGAAAATGACAATATCTAAAAAAATTTTAAAAAAAAGCATTTAAAACATGTTTATTATACATGAAGTTTAGATAAGTTTAGGTAAACTCTGTTCTAGTGTATCAAACTGGTAGCCCTTCGTATGGCTCAGTACCCGTGAAGTAGCTCTCAGGTTCAAAAAGGTTGGTGACCCCTGTTTTATAGTATACCTTCCTTCGCAGTAGGACAAGTTCTAACCACCGAAGATCTTGAATTTGACCCAAATTAACTCATTTTGTGAGTGGATGAAAGATCTTTGCACTATTATTATCTGTAATAGACTAATATGAGCATGTTAAATAAAGTCTGAAAGTTACTCCCCACTCTCCCCTTATTAAATACATTTAAATACAGAAAAGCCCTGAACATTATTACCGTTGTGGGCCTCATCACAAACAAAAAAGACAGACAGATCAGACAACAACAAGCACAGGAGGACTAATAGGAGGAAGCAGAGCACTTGATAAAACCATTACAGATGGGAGGGTGGGGAAGCTCTCTGAGAGGACTTTGTGAGTACGAAACTCAAAATATTTAATGTGTATATCTGTAAGAGAAAATTATTTATCTCCGCCTCCTCTTTTTCAGTCTATGTCAGCTCACAGTTAAGCTTATCAGTACTTACAGTCAGCAACATCTTATCCTCCTGGAGCTCAACCTGCAGTGGACACAATGATCCACAAGTGGCTCATCAGTTCACCAGTGCGGGAAAGTCTTATTCCAGCTGACTTGCTATCATTACACTAGCAGTGCTTTAACTGCGATGACAGTAGAGCTGACTCTCTCTCTGTCTGTAGGATGCTGTGTTACTGCCCACGTTACTGTTGTTGTCTTCTATTGTGGCACATCAGGGAATGAGTTGGAGTCTCGCTCTTCAAGGAATGCCCAGGTAATCCCCATCCCACACTTTCTCTCTTTCTCACAAACACACACAGATATGTACATGGATGACTGTTCAGTGTAGGAACCCTTTATTTCTCACATCTGTCTCTTTCAGTGAGTCAGACAGGGATCCCCAGGTAAGACATCAGCCCAGAGTAAGAAAGTACCCAAACTGAGACAGTGACTCAAATCTACACAGGGCAATGGAAACTGAGGGTGGACTGAACTGTTTGACTGAGGTGCTTCTCTATCTGTCACCCACCCAACACATGCACGAGAAATGGAGAGAATCCCCCCTTTCAAATTAAAGGTGTTGACAGAGTAGACCTGTGTATATAATCATTAACGAAAAGTAACTAAAAGAGAGATTGCAAGCAGTCATGCTCGGACCCCTGAAAATAAAAAAGTGAGAAAACCTAAGACATCAGCATGTTAGGCATATGCATATCCTGGTGCAAAAACAAAACAAAACAAAAGAAAAGAGAGAGAGAGATGGAAAAGGAGCGGAAAATTCTTAGCCAATCAAGTCGGTGCTTGGATCCCTAAAAATAAATGCAAAAATTACCCACTAGCTTGGTTCATCTGACCTGGTGTTGCATTACCCTAAGCACCCAAACTGATATAACTTCTATTGATATAACTGATATAATTTCTATCATTCATACTGAATGAGACCTCACTAACATGCCTTTTTTCCCCACTGACAATATGAACAAAAATTAAAGGGGTTGAAAGAAGTACCTACACATTAACAAAAAATAGCACAGATACACACGTACACATACATAGAAAATATGTATGAAAAAACAAGACCTGGCACTTTCCTTAAGAAGGAAAATGAGTGAGAAAGTAAGCATGCAGGTTTGTTTCTGTGACATGATATTGCTTTAAGAAACCAAGCTGATGAAACATCTCTCAGATGACCTCACTGACATTGCGTTATTTTCCCACTGACGACATGAACAACCTCTCCTGACGCAAGAGCACATTGCAACACTGACGTGCTACAGAGGAAGAGAGAAAAGAAGAGAGTCATGAAGTGGCTGAAGGAGTGCAGGCGTTCATCCTTATCACACTCTAAGATCCCACAGAGGACCTCCGTACGCCTACAGAACACTGCAGACCACTTCTTCCACAACACACATGCAAATGTGAAACTCGCTACCAAGCAAGACTCTTTCCACTCTTCTGAGGAATTGCCCCTTCATGAACATGCTATTTAAGAACGTTTGCCCCTTTTTTTTCCATAGCCTACTTAACAGCAGGTTTTGATGGTTGATTTAACTTCTCTTTCTCAACCGGGCATCAATGTCTGCTGTTCCAGACTGTGAACCACTGGAGCAAAACGGAAAACATGAGAGAAAATAATATGTTGTTTATTATTGTAAATCCACAGAACTTTCTTTGATGAAACATCTTCAGGTGGAGATGAAGATGTTGATTGATTGATTGACTGACTCCCTGCCTGATTGATTGATTGATTGATTGATTGATTGATTGATTGACTGTAAAGTGCTCTTCCATGTCAGTGTAGGTGTGTATTTTTCATTTTGGTTTGAGATGGAAATGCAGTAAAATTGTATCTTTAACCACAGTGGGTAGAGTAAACCAGCTGTTTTAAACCATTTTAACCTGTTACAAATATATTTGTGTTTAATATTGTGGGACCCTTGAAATAAATACACAAAGCTGCTTATAAGGGTGGACAATATCGTAAAAATATAATTTTACCATATCATTTTCCACGATACATGATATTACAGTTCAGTATTTCTGAGGTTGTCTAACTGATCAAAACAGATACATTACACAAGGAAATATTTTTAAAATCTGCAAAAAGCCACATTTACAGAGATCATAATAATGTAAATGTTACTGTGTATAATAATAATAATAATTATTATTATTATTATTTTATAGCATGTTTTTCTCAGTGTTTCACTGCTGGTTACTGTTAAAGAAAAGAAAAATTTGAACTATAGTAAAACTATAAAACATACTGAGTATATGATATTATAGATGCTGGTCAGTTTCATGTAAACATTAGAGGTGCGAAAAATAGCATTAAATGAGTTTCAGGTGACAGATAAATGAAGGCTGGCTATAAAACTTGTTGAGAAGAATCACTCCAGTGTGTAAGCAGAGACTTTCATGACCTGAGAGACAGATTGCGAGGCATAACAGCAAGCAGTAACACTGAACTATGATAAAACAAAAGATGCAAACACTAAACACTACACACTAAACCTACTCCAGTAGGAGTCAGTGAATGCAGTTTTTTAACGGCAATATTTATTTATTTTTTGGTTTGTTTTGGTTTGTTTTTTTAAGTGAAGCATGTAGTCTTCAGGGCAGTTTTGCAAGACCAGGTCCAAATTCACAACAATCTTATGGACTCATCAAGTTCTCATTAGGGTGATTTGTTTCTGTTATTGTGTTATGTGAGGGAGCTCTTAGTGCAGCGATTGAGTCTGACATTTGTAAATCTGCATCAGAGCCAACTTCCCAGAAAGGTATAACCCAAAACCCCTGCCAAACCAGGACATTTCAGTGTCTGACTGACTGACCAACACAGGACTGAAATCACTGCCATGGTCACCATCTCCTCAGTGATGAGGAGGGGTAACAGAAGGGAAAGAAGATCTTAAAGAAAACATAAAAGTGAACAAATATTTGCATGTGTATTAAATTTTACTTTTTAAAGTTTGGGAACCCTCAAGCAGTCATTTTTGATTTCATGTTCCACTGGGGTATGAATACAAGTCAATTATCAGTCTGGATAAGATCAGAAAATATGCAAAGAGACAAAAGTGCATTGACTAATGTGTTATATAAATTTAGCTACACACCTGAAAATGACCAAGTGAAGTATCTTACTCCATTCTTACTCCCCGGGCGCCGTGTCACTGGCTGCCCACTGCTTTACTTGGGTAAACGGGTTAAATGCAGAGGACTCAAGCAATTTCCTCCAGGACCAATATACACTATATGGACAAAAGTATTGGGACACGTGACCATTACACCAACAGGGACTTTAATGACATTGCATTCAAAGTTGGTCCTCTTTTGCAGCTTGAACAGCTTCCACTCTTCTTGGAAGGCTTTCCACAAGATTTTGGAGTTTCTGTGGGAATTTGTGTCCATTCATTCTG
>JBBPCZ010106733.1:0-10797 GCA_037974445.1 Brycinus macrolepidotus
GTGAAAACGGAGGTTTTTGAAAACTCCGGCCAAAGTGGCGATTTTTGAAAACTCCGTTTCTGCGTTTACGTGTGGAGTAGAAAAACGAAGATTTTGAAAAACGGACCGTTTCGCATCTTACTGTGCGCCACTCATATGATGTCACAGTATGCGCTGTGTTTGCATTAGGTTTTCATCTACAATGCCTGGTGTATACAAAGTACTACTGCTCTCGACCTCGTTAGAAGTTTTGGCATGTTTATACTAGGGGTGTCCAATAAACGCATTAATTTCGATCAATTAATCACAGAAAAAAATAACACTTTAAAAAAAACTTAATTAACGCTGATTAATCGCACCATGTGACTTTAACCTGGTCCGGTCTTCTGTCGAAACATGCTACCCATCGAGATGTGCTACCGTGCCCTTCTGCACAGTCTTGGGATTCTGTGCTACTTAGCGTTAGGGAAGCTGGATTATCTGTGCTATCTTGCGGTGGACACTGATTTATGTGTGCTATCTTGCGTTCGGGTCACTGGTTTACGTTGATTAATATCTTAAAAACTTTTTTAATATGAGTGTATGTCGCTACTCTGGGGTCTGTGTCTTAGCCGTCATTACATAAGCAATTTCCTCTAGGATCAATAAAGTTTTCTGATTCTAAAATGCCCTTTTCTGCAGTTTGCAGAATGCTATCTGAAGCTAGGAAACATCAGCACTGTCTAGAATCACCTCAAGCTGGAAGCATGGCATAATTTGAAGTAGCCTGTGCCCTGCTTCACGGTAACATTAGAACCTGACTGTATAAACTGGCTCTATGCACCTCTAAACGTCTATCTAGGCTCTTCTCGTTTAAATAAAATACATTTTTCTCTGATTATGCATATTATTTGCCTATTTCTCATTATCAGTGTTATAAACTTAAAGGTAGCATTTTGCGACAAGGCAACATGGACACTGTCTCTGGTAATGACGTTTCCCTCCAAGGCTTCTGATTGGTCTCCAATGCTCCACCTGCTGCTTTGGTATGCTTTTGTCAGCGTTTTTTGCGATTGCGTGTGGACGGAGATATTTTTGAAAACATGCTCGTGTGGATGCGACTTTTTTTAAAAACGAAAATGGAAAATCTCAGTTTTCAGAAATACCTGTGTACGTGTGGACATGGCCTTAGGGACTTCATGATGTCAAGTGGAGGGTAAATCTGTATAAGGAACTTTACAGACCATTTAAAGTGTTTGTGACACATATATCACCATGGGTTCTTATGTTAAGGTGTGGCCAGACACTTACTCAGCGCTCAGTCATTGAGTTCCCTTCATGAATCTCTACCAGACCATTCCCAGCGATATTCTTTGGTACCGTGAGTACTCTGCATATTCTGGTTGGTTAACTCTCAGATCTGTGTGCATTATAGAACATAGGAAACCGGTGGGTTGTCTGACTACAGGGCTAGTAGCGGTCTTAGAGCAAAAGTGTGAATTACCTACCCACTCGTCAAGCTTCGCGTTTGGGTTTACCATTCTCGCGACATGCTCACATCCTCTTAGTTCGTCCTGTGTCGTTTATCGAGGTCCATCATAACAGAATGACTGAGCCCCATACTGTGAACCCAGCGGAGTTGATGGTACTCATGGATACTGTGCAACGCCAGGCTGCTATGATCGAACACCTCCACATGGAGGTTTCCTCTTTATGCCAGGCATTGCAGGAAGAGATCGTGGAGTATCACTCCCATTAAGCACCGCCAGTTCCACCTCGCTGCATGTCTCCTTCACCCTCTTCTACAACCACCCTGTTGGAACCCTATGTTGACGAAACGTTTCTAACCAATATAGATCTGGTTTTGGAGTTCCAGGCCGCTCGCTATCCTTCAGATCATTCCTGTATTGCTCTCCTCATCTCATGACTTTCTGGCCAAGCAACTGACGGGGCGTAACCCAGGATTGGCAGTAATCCATTCATTCACCGCCTTCGTGCAAGAGCTACGCTCTATCTTCAGCCACCTAGATAGCGAAATAGAAATGGCATCAAAATTGTATCATTTACGACAGGGGAGTTGGTCGGACCCTTGCCACCCAGACTGCCGTGGGAGAAGCTGCGCTGCGGACCTGCGCTGCGGCTCCCCGCATCCACCAAGAAATGCTTGGTCGGGAGTTGCCAGATACATTTGAAGGGATAATTCATTTGGCAATAAGGATTGACCTCCACATGGCTTCTCGACCTAAGCAACACCCTCGTACCCATCCTCCAGCCACTCATCCTCCATCTCCCCCAGAACATCAGTCCAATATCCATCTTCATATAGGGTCGAAGACCAGGGGGAACCTATGCAACTTGGGTGCACCTCGCTGACCCCACGAGAACAGGAATGGCAATATGAGGAAGGTTTATGTACCTATTGCGCCTCACCCAACCACCATCGGCCCATTTGCCCTCTCCGTCCACGTCTGGGAAACGCTGAAGCCAGGTAGGCTGTGGGGGAAGCTTACCTGGCTACACTGCCACCACTACCACACCGAACGCTTCCTGCTTTATTACTCAGGTCAACCTCCAGCTGGGTCACAATAAGATTGCGGACACTGCATTTATCGACTCGGGTGCAGCTGGAAACTTTGTCGGCCGCTCTTTCATTACCCAGTTGGGAGTGAACTTCGAAGTATTGCCCCAACCCATTATTATCACCTCCGTTGATGTCAGTTCTCTCAGTACCGGTCCTATCACTCACCAGACCACTTCACTCAGTATATCCATAGGTGAACATCAAGAAGTCATCCGTTTTCTGGTCACCTCTCTCACCACCTCTCCACTTCTGCTTGGATACCCTTGGATGGCGAAACATAACCCTCATCTCTCCAGGACCTCAGGCCATATCCTGCAATGGGGATCTACCTGTCAGCTCACCTGCCTTCAACCTCAGTCTAGTTCTCAAGAATCCGAAACTCATGAACCAGTTGATATGGAATCCATCCCCACCTACTGTTGTGATCTGTCGGAAGTCTTCAGTAAGAAACAAGCGGTCGAACTTCCTCCTCATTGTGTTTGTGATATGTGAATCGACCTCCTGCCAGGCGCGACCCCTCCTCCATGTGGACATCTGTTCTTACTTTCCCCCAGCGGAGAAGAATGCCATGGAAGAATATATATCCAATGCTCTAAAAAATAGAACTATCCGCTCATCCACTTCCCCCGCGACTGCGGGCTTCTTCTCTGTGTGGACTACCAGGTACTTAACAAGGTGATGGTGAAAAACCACCATCCTCTCCCTCTCACTAACACCGCCCTGGACACTCTCTCTGGTGCCCCCATCTATACCAAGCTGTACCTGTGTAGTGCATACAACTTGGTGCGCATTAGGGATGGCGACAAGTAAAAAACTGCTTTCATAAGCCCTACCAGACATTACGAAAGCTTAGTGGTTCTGTTCAGATTATGCTATGCCCGCTCTGTTTTCCAACAGTTTATCAATGATGTCCTTCAAGACATGCTGGGCTGATGGGTGTATGCATATTTGGATGACATCCTTATTTACTCAAAATCCATGGAGGATCACATATGTCTTGTGAGGGCGGTCTTACAGAAATTGCTGGCACATTGACTTTACTGTAAGTTGGAGAAATGCACTTTCCACCACGTTCCTGGGTTTTGTTATCTCGCCCCCAAGAAACTGGACGCAATGGCTTCGTGGCCCGTACCCACGAGTCTTAAACAGCTGCAAATGTTTCTTGGGTTCGCCAATTTCTATAGGCAACTTATCCGGGACTTCAGTTCTGTCGTGGCACCCCTTACCACCCTCACAAAGCCCAACAACCAACCTTTTTGAATAACCCTTGAAGAGCCTTTGAACACCTCTGTTAAATGTTCACTACTGCACCCATTATCCTCCATCCCGATCCAGAAAAAACGTTTATTATGGAGGTGGATGCGTCAGATGTGGGCACTGGTGCTGTTCTCTCCCAACAAGGCCCTGACCATCCCGACGTCAAGAGAACCAAAACCTTTCTCCAGAGAGCCTTCTGGTGGCCCACCATCAGTCAGGATGTCCAGGAGTTTGTTCAGGCTTGTGCGGTGTGTGCTAGAGCGAAAACCAGCAACCAACCTC
This sequence comes from Brycinus macrolepidotus, assembly GCA_037974445.1. Taxonomy (NCBI): domain Eukaryota; kingdom Metazoa; phylum Chordata; class Actinopteri; order Characiformes; family Alestidae; genus Brycinus; species Brycinus macrolepidotus. The sequence goes on from JBBPCZ010106733.1 coordinate 4,079, forward strand.
CTACAGGGGAGCTTTGGAACCTTCTCTTAATGAGTAATACCGTCATCGGGTCTCCTCTCCTCCGGGTCCATCTGATGCTGGTCCAGGGAGGGCGGGGGGCTGTCACATGCACACGACAGGTGACATGAACCAGGAACAGGAAGTGATCACCTGAAGAGTGTATTTAAGGTGTGGCCAGACACTTACTCAGCACTCAGTTATTGAGTTCTCTTCATGACTCTCTACCAGACCATTCCCAGTGATATTCTACGGTACCATGAGTACTTATACTGCGCATTATAGAACGTAGGAAACCGGTGTGTTTTCTGACTACAGGACTAGTCGCGGTCTTAGAACAAAAGCGTGAATCACCTACCCACTCGTCAGGCTCCGCGTTTGGGTTTACCATTCTTGCGACACGCTCACACGCTCTTGGCTCGTTCTGTGTCGTTTATCGAGGTCCATCATAACAATATCACTCAATGACAATGCATGCATCATTTTTTTAATCAGCGACTTTAGATTCACTTTGGTGTTCCACATCTCTTGCTCTCTCCTGTGGCTCTCTCCCTCTCACAGACACAAAAAGAAAAAAAAAATCACATATATTTGTCACACACACTAGCCTGTGCATCCAGACTGTTCTCCTGACTGAGTGTGTGTTTGACTTAGGATCTTGTTCTTGCCCCTCCACCCAGTTTCTCATGGCCCCCACCGGCACCACTGCAGCGATTCCCAGCTGTCTGGACAATGCATCCGCATTCTGATATTACCTGGTTTGTGCTGCAGGTCAAAGTCAAAGGATGCTAGTTGGCTGGCCCAACACTGCTCCACCACCCTGAGCATGGTGGTCTTCAGGTGCAGGAGGGGACAATGATTTGTGAAGATTGTGAATCGCATACCCTATAAATAATCCCTGATCTTCTCAACGACAGCTCACTTTAACACCAGATTGAATGTACTGTAACTCTGGTCATTGTTCTCTGTGTCCCCCTGCACCTGGGTCAGGATGGCCAATAGACCTTGCAAGCTGGGATCTGTATAGAGGTGGAATGGCTGTGTGTAGTCAGCGAGCGCCAACACTGGGGCCCCCAGCAAAGCAGACTTCAAAAGAGCTGAAGGGAATTGACTGGTAGCACTCCTGAATTGGTGCTGCCATCCCCGTGGGGATGTGGTGGAACACAGCATCCATCTTTCCATGATCATCCTCTCTTCAAGTGAACACCCCCTGCCACCTCTTCATCAGCTGCTGCGTCTCATCTGGTTTAACCCCCTCTCCATGCCCGAGGTCCTGTTGTACCTGAACACTCCCTGATGCAAACTTCTCTGACCGGGTCAACAGAGGTTGCACATGCGCTGGGCACTCTTCCATACCAGATGCGTGCCATGGCCTAACCTCCATACCAGTCCTGGTGGCCTCCCCGATAGTACTCAGTCAATTATTGTCCTCATGGGACGTCAGCCCACATGACCTCCACTGTGTGGGGGCATAGCATTTGCGGTGCCTCCATCCCGAGCCTTTCCGCCTGGTTGCCTATTACTGCCCTGGTTGTCACCACTGAGAAGGCCTGATCATCCAAGCCCACCAGCAAACCATAGTGGTCATGCTGACTACAGCACACCAGGTCCTCCCCTGCCACATGTGGTAGCCACCCAGGTAAGCAATTCTCACACCATCTGAACTCAACACTGCAGGTAAATAAATGTCACAAAATTCCGGATACAGCACCACAGGAAAGTAAAGGTCATAGCATTCTGTATACAACACCACAGGTAAGTAAAACACACAGTACTCTCCCACAGCACCACTACACGCCACCCATAAGGGAGAAAGAGCATAGGGGGGAAATAATCCCAAAGGGGAAAGAGGGATGTTATCCCAAACCCACACCCAAAATGAACAGCAAAATATCTCACTCACTGGATAAGAAAAAAACATCATCTGGGAACAAAAGAAAAAAACAACAACCCAGTATTCTCTCAGGCAAGGGCCTGCATTGCATTTCCTTATGGCAAACATATGAAGAAGGCCTCACTATTATTCAGATTACTTTCTGTTTGACACATTCCTAAACAGAGAAAATGAAATCAAGAATAAAATATTCCCATAGCAGGGAGGGGGATCACACTGACTGGGCTGCATATGTTTGTTTGTAATGCACATAGATTTGCATACATAGTTATTTTTCCTTGGATGTTGTGTAACAGGCTTGCCCCATTTTGTTCCGCATCTTTGTTTATGTGTACACATGCTTTCTGTTTAATTAGACTCTATGTCACACCCCCGCTCCACATGCTTTGCTTTGGTCTCCCACTCCACTCTCGTCCCCGATTATTGGTTTCACCCGTCCTGTTCTTCTGCTCTCCTTTCCCAGGAGTTCTTATTTCCTGTTGATTTCTCACACTTTTGTCGGTCAACCGGAACCCTTTCCCGTGTATGTGGATCCCAGTTCTGCCTTTGATATTCATCAGTGTTTTCTTTATTTGTTTGTTGGTTTGACTAATAAAGTCCATGGTGCTGCATTTGCATCCCTACTCATCCTCCATTACCCCGACCATGTTACATGTAGATGTTTTCATAGGAATGTTAGAATTTTTATATAGAATAGAATAGAACTGGTATTCCTGTTTGATACACTTTAGTCTCCTGTTTTGACATCTGCTCTCAGTGCAATGCTTTGTTAATGAGTTACTGTTTTGAAACTGGGTCAGTGCATTCAATTTGTAACCACATTGAGGTTATTTGTAAAGTTCATTGCTGATGAACGAGATAAGTGTAAGGTTTGCGGGATTAAAGATCTAGAATGATTGCAATGTCTTGATAAATCAGTTTTTTCTGATTTATCAAAATTCAACTTAATGTTAAATTACTGGCACACAAATTAATAGGAATATTTCAAACAGGCACTTCATGTCAAAAAAGATATGGTGTCGGGTTGGGGTCCCCAGTTCATTTTTATGGTTCTGGAAAGCCTTTTGCCATCTTTTTGGAGCTTCGGCCAGCGGCTCCTTAGACTTTCATCCTCAGTCTAACAGGCAGGCTGATCTTTCCATGTAGTTGATTCTTATGCAGTGATGTTCTTCAGGACCTTATCTACCTCTTAAAAGTAATTGTTGAAGTTATGTTCTACAAATAGCTCGAAAAGATCGCCCCAAACACAAATCACAGTAAGCCAGGTGTCACCCACTCTGTTTTGAGCATGTAGTAGGGGTACCCTCTCCAGAGAAAATGAAGGTGGAGATTTTGAGGTCACGTCTCATTCCTTATTTTAACATTCAAAACGATGATCATAGACACCCTGTAGGCACCCTTAGTGCAGACTTTGGTGAAGATGCAGTTCGGATTTCCACTATATACTGACTGGCACTATTTATTGAAAAGAAAATGACATTTAGAATCGGAATACTTTTATTTATTCATATATAGAGATAAGTCATAGTGTATCGCTACCGTGTAGAGGTAAGTTAACTAATCGAAGAAATTTTAAATACAGGTGTGCTCAGGAAGTCAAAGCTTTCAGATTTGTGTAAGTCAGGGGTGTCCAGTTCTGGTTCTGGAGAGCCGGTGTCCAGCACCGTTTGGTGATTTCCCATCTTAAACACACTTGGTTCAACTCTCCTGTTAATTGGCAGGTTATTAAGTGTTTTTAGGGGGGCTACCAAATTCTGCTGGAGACCAGCCCTCCAGGACTGGAACTGGGCACCCCTGGTTTAACTGCAGGTGTACATACCTTTATGTGGAGTTTAAATATTTTATATTTTATTTATGCTTTACTGCTTTAGCCTATCATATGTTTCCTTGGGTTGTGGTTGTTGATGTGCACTTTAAAGTTAAGCGCATTTTCATTACAGAGACTACCAACTGTGGCCTGCTTTAGATGTGGCGAATGTGTTGAAATGCAAATATGTTTAGCTGTCCAGATTAAAAATGATTTGAGACTAGCTAGAAGTGACATGGGGCAGCTGGTGGCATGACAGACTGAACATTTAGACCTGCATTTTCAACAACCTGATTGATAGACAACTGTCAAAACCTGTTTCTGCATTGCATACAGTTCAGCCAGAATGAGAGAGAATTTATTATATTAATATCAATCAATTTATCGATTTGATTTAGCCCTTAGTCTTTCCCAAAAATTGCAATAATTCTGGAGAGCACTGGATATAGGAATATGATCTCACCGGTAAAGAACCGTAATGAGAATAGTAAGAAAACTTTCCATCAACATTGTCATTGTTTTATTCCACATTCTAATAGCTGTATTCCCCTGCTACTGAGAAAACCAGCTAGGAAGTTCCATGGACACAATGAGTGCATTTGAATTATGTAAATCTACCATGAGTAATATTGGTACACTGCAAATCAAAGTTGACAATGATGGGATATAATTCAAAATGTGCTCATGAAATATGTTCTATAACACATTAGCGAAAATATGCTTAATTAATATGTAGTACTTTAAAATATGGTTTTTGAGAGCTCAATAATTATGATGATTTATTCATCAAATAACAAATACCATACTAACCTGCATGCATGGTATTTGATAAATATGAGGTCATATTGTATTTTAGCCTTGATCTTTGTAAATGTCAAAAATACCGTGCATGCTGAAATGATTGATGGGACAATAGGCAAAGTACTGCAGGGTATTTGGAGGCTGTTTTGTTTGTTATTTTGCAGGCGGCATATGCAAAGCAGAGACTGTGTTTGTGTGTAGCCTTGTATGGCCTGTGGCACACACCATGACGAGCATCAAATGGAGAAGATTAAGGGTCATCACCGGGATTCCCTATCCCTGGGTGATCCTAGCCATGATGACTAAGAGCGTGGGAGAGTTTCTCTCCCCACACAGAGGATCTCCTCTACACCCACACAAAAGATATGTAACCTTCCCTTCTCTTTTTTCTTTTGACTATTTGGTATACAACATCAACTGTGCATAAAAATAAGAATATAATAGTGCTGAACAATATCAATATTAGTATGACTGACCATAACACAATAATTGGAGTGGTTAATTGAACATTTCTGAACATTTTCACTGATAACAAGCATCCTTTTAAACCTTTCATGCATATTTAGGATTTTTAATAGATGATCAACTGACTTTTAAGGAGCATATTCAGTACATTGTAAAAAAGCTGAGACTTCTTTTAGGATTTTATTATAGAAATAAATCTTGTTTTTCATAATGTGTGAAACAGAAACTGGTGAAAACAACCTTTTTGCCTATTATGGACTATGGAGACATATTGTATATAAATGCTTCGCTTCATTGTCTTCGCATGATGGATAGTGTATACCATGGGGCATTGAGATTTATCACTAATTGTGGTCCCCTTATGCATCACTGCATACTCTATTCTAAAATTAACTGGACATTTTTACATATGAGACGACTTGGTCATTGGTTTGTATTTATTTATAAAACTATTTTGGGTATTACTCCTTCTTATTAATCTTGTTTTTTATAAGGAAACATGGAAGTTATAATCGTAGATCTATGCCTGTTCTACAATTTATTGTCCCTAAAGTACGAACTGAACTGGGCAAGAAAGCTTTTAGGTTTTCGGCACCGTACACTTAAAACGACCAACAGTCTAAGCTCTAACTCCAAGCCCTTGTTACATTGAATGAGTTTAAAGCCATGGTGATGTCATTGCAATTTACTTCATCTGAATGCAAGTGTTTTATGTGAGAATGTATTCATTTAATGTGTTGTTTGTTGTGGTTGTATTGCTGCCTTCTTGGCCAGGTCTCTCTTGTAAAAAAGATCTCTGATCTCAGTGGGACAAACGTGGTTAAAGGTTAAAAAAAATAAAATAAATAATAAAATAAAATAAAATAAATATATATATATATATATATAAACCCCAAAAGAGACAAGCTGACATCTTCCAAATATCACTTGATAAAAAGTTACTGGACTGCCCACATAAGTGGACTCCATGCATACATGGGTTTTCATCAGCTATTTGCTCTCGGTTATACAGCTGACTTTAGCAGCTATTATTCAGGTACACTGAAGTCAGGTGTCAACCCCAATGCTGTAAGCTAAATAAGCAGTTTGTTTTATAGGCTTTTGTTGTGAAACAGTATAATGAAGAGGAAACCTTAGCAAACTATAAAAAGAGGCCAAGAAATAAACTATAAAGTGCATTTCCTGAAGACAATGCAGAGTGATTTTGGAGCTTTAGCAATTATGTGTTGCTATAATATCTCACATGGCTGCTATGGTGGGTTATTAGGTGGATACTATGATATGGTACTATACATTTTCCCCCACCATTTGTTCTAAATGGAATAATTTGAAGAAAATGGTTGTTATGTAGAAATTATATGTTCAAGATGTTTTTGGTAATGCAGTGTTGTACCACCATTGTAAAACTATGGAGCCAAGTGCAGGAGGCGTCTGCAGTTTGTACAGTAAACCCATGTTCACCAAATTAAGCATCATTTCATTATTTTACCATACCATACTCTGCCCCAGCACAGTGAGTGAAATTCTGTCATCCTTCATGAAATATCCGAAAATTTAAAGGGGTGAATTTCTGTTCACTAAGCCACAGCATGTGATTTAAAGAAGCTGAATATAAAGGGTTATTATTCAAAGCAAGGGAGGATATCAGTATTTCATTGTAGAAGAAATGGTTGTAGACTATGGAACTCCAAAGTGTTCAAAGGTATTATGAAATATATGAGAATGATATTGTGAAATACAGCTCATTATTGTGAA
>JBBPCZ010106754.1:0-10797 GCA_037974445.1 Brycinus macrolepidotus
AACTTTTAAAAAACCAAACAAAAACATGCCAGACGGAGCGGCGTCAGTCTCGCCAGCGTCCCCGTAACCTAGCAACCCATGAACTGGAACTGAGGTTTCGAGCCAGGCCTTCACGTCCAACATCAGTGCCTGATCTCATAAATGCTCTACAGAACGAATGGGCACAAATTCCCACAGAAATACACAAATTCCCACACAAAAACTTGTGGAAAGCCTTCCAAGAAGCTGTTACAGCTGCAAAGGGGGGACCAACGCCATATTAAAGTCTATGTATTTGAATACAATCTCATTAAAGTCCCTGTTGGTCAGGCATCCCAGTACTTTTGACTGTATAATGTATCTATTTATACTTTGGTTTAAGAAAATGCTCCCAGTCTTTACTTCTCTTTGAGCTTTCAGCCATAGCTGTTCTTTCTTCTTTGCTATGCGCACACATGGATGTGACCCGATAGGTGTGCGGCAAGTCATAGTTGACTCTAGTCATATTTGTTATTTAAATGTAAAAATGACAGTGGAAGTATTTGATTGTTTTTATTGATGACATTATCAGTACTGTTGAAGAATTGTTTTAGCCCTGGTGAGAATGCCTCTAGAGATTAACACTAATTGTGAGAGAAGAAAGAAGAGTAAGCAAAAGTGAACAAAGGTGTACTTTCCCGTTTGTAGCTTCTTATGGTTTCTTAATTATGTGTGTGTGTGTGTGTGTGTGTGTGTGTGTGTGTGTGTGTATGTGTGTGTGTGTGTGTGTGTGTGTGATATGCCTTAGTTTGTTACTTTTGGCTGCTGGCCCTTAGTGTATAAGCCTTTGCTCGATGTTTGCACTAGCTTAAGGTTTTGCGAGAGGTGTGTATGTGTGTGTGTGTGTGTGTGTGGACTTAAGGTATCAATGTGGATTGTGTGGATGTTTGTAGGTATAGGCTACAGGCATGTGTGTGCATGAGTACTTGTCCTGGATTAAAGCCTTCATGCATTGTTCACTTGTGTGTATGTGAGTGTAAACACTGGCCACCCTCATTACTCCTATAAGATGGCAGATATTTCAAGCAAAATTCACTCACACACACACACACACACACACACACACACATACGCGCAAGCCAGGGTGTAAAGCAGAAATACTTGGTTGCTATATTAAAGACTTGTTTTGATTTGGGAATTTGTTCTGTACTGGAGTTTGAACCCCTTGGCCAAATGACGTTTTGTTGATTTTCTAAGTTGATTTTCTGAATGACTAGAACAAACTTAAATATGACTTTTTTCTGCAGATTTTACTGCATAATTTCCGTGTTTAACATACTGAAAAAAAGAATTAAACGCATAAGCCACAGTATATTATCCAGAAAAGCTTCTTTCCTGTACCTGTCAGTCTGTTGAACTCTTGAATATTCACCCGTATTTGCTCTTTGTCTGCAGCACTCGAACACCTCATGTTGCGCTATTCGGTCTTGCATTGTATCTCATTTACACTACTCATACATGTACACATCTGTATATCCCATGATGTACAATATTTCAACCCTTCAATGTACACCAGTCAGCCATAACATTAAAACCACTGACATGTGGGTTAAATGATTATCTTACTGCAGTCACACCTGTCAAGGTGTGGGATATATTAGGCAGCAACTGGGTCACAGCATCTCCAAAATGTGGGGGTGTTCCTGGTATTTAGTGGTCAGTACTTCCCAAGAGTGGTCCTGGGAAGGACAACTGATGAACCGGCAACAAGGTCATACAGGCCCAAGGCTCACTGATGCACTTGGAGAGCAAAGACTAGCCCATCTATTCTGACCTCAAAGAAAAGTTACTGTAAGTAAAGTGGCATTTGGCAGACGCCCTCATCCAGAGCGACTTGCAATCATTAGTTTCAGGGACGGCCCCCCTGGAGCAACTAAGGGTTAAGGGTCTTGCTCAAGGACACAATGGTAGAAAGTGGGGGTTTGAACGTGCAACTTTGTGGCCATCGCGTTCAAAGGCAAGTGTTTTACCCTCTAGACTACTACCACCCATACTGTAATACCATTTGGTGACAAAGTTCATGCTGGCTGAGAAAGAAAGGGGTCAGAACACAAATCATAGCTTGCTGTGTTTGGGGCTACATAGCCGCAGACTGATCAGAGCGCCCGCTGAAACCGCCTACAGTGGGTACAAGAAGTGGGTCTGGCCTGAATAGTCACGTTTTCTATTCTATTTCTATTATGTGGACGGTTGGGTGTGTGTGCATTGGCTACCTGGAGAAGAGATAGCACCATGATGAAGCTGGCGGGGGCAGTGTGATGCTCTGGACAATGTTCTGCTGGGAAACCTTGGTCCCTGGCACTCATGTAAATGTACCATCTACCTAAACTTTGTTGCAGACCAAATACAACCCTTCATGGCAACGAGATTTCCTAATGGCAGTGGCCTCTTTCAGTAGGAAAATACACCCTGCCACGCTGCAGACATTGTTCAAAAATGGTTTGAGGAACAAAGAGTTGAAATTTCCCAGATCTCAGGCCAATCAAGCATCTGTGGGATGTGCTGGACAAGCTAGTCCGATCTATGGAGGGCCCACCTGGCAACTTATAGGACATGAATGATCTGCTGCTGATGTCTTGGTGCCACATACCACAGCACACCTTCAGAGGTTTTATTCAAAGGTGTTATCTTTAAAATAAGTGTGTAACCTGGCCATTTTTGTAATGCATGAACACACCACAGCAGAGTGTGAAATTTGTCCTCTGCATTTAAGACTCACCCGAGTGAAGCAGTGGGCAGCCAACAACACAGCACCCAGGGAGCAGTGTGTGGGAATGGTACCTTGCTCAAGGGTAGCTCAGTGGTGCCACTAGCAGTCCTGGGATTTGAAGCCACGGCTGTCCAATCACAGAGACAACTCCCTAAACACCAGGCCACCAGCCGCGCCCATGTAGCCTAGCCTCCTTTTTATCTTGCATAACCCTTTTTATCTTGCATAATCAGTAGTTTTATATTCATATTTATTCTGTGAAAATAGCATTATAAATATTCATGTTTATTCTGTTTATATCTATATGTTTTCACCTTATTGCTTTTTGCAATTTGGCTCTATTCCAGCTGCATTTCGTTGCCGAGTGCTTGTACTCTGTGAAATGACAAAGTTGTATCTAATCTGATGTAATCTAATTTAATCTGATCTAATCTAAAATTGGCAGCCGTAGTGCTTAGACAGAGACACAAGCCTTGAACATGTGCTGAAAAAATATTTACCATCAAATGAATACTGTTTAAATTAATACTGTTTAAACTTTGTGTGAGAGAAGACAGTGGGCCCACGTTCATAAGGCCAGTGATGATAAATGACGTAAATCTACGTGGAAATTTATCAAGGCTCATTCCAACAAGTGCAAATTGTCATAACACTTGCGGATGACATCACATTGGACAAAATGATTTTATGACGACTGATGCGTGTTGAAATAAGCATTTATCAAAATGTATGTAGGTTTGTGCCACTTGTTATGAAACGTTTATGAAGGTGTTATGTAGCTTTATGAATGTTACCCTTCAGTGTTACAAAAAATAGCTTTAAACATTAGGAAGATTCTTCAGAGTCATAAAAAGGATTATTTAAAGAATGATTCAGTAAAAGTTTTTGTAATGAACCAGAACTCTTTTATAGCCCCACTCCAAAGAACTCAATATTGTACCTTTATTTTTCACAGTGTAGCCTTCCAATCAGTTGCAGACTGCAACACTACTCAGATCAAATAATGGTCACACACTTCAACCCACCTGACAAGTCATTACCCAGCCTAAACACCCTCACACACTCCGGCTTAAATATTGACTACTGAACTGCCTGTTCATCAGCTGCAATTGAGTCTCTGCCTATTTTATTGGTGTTGCTGTGAATTTCATTTGTGTTTCTTATATAAATTCCATCCCTCAGGGCGTTCATTTGATAAGTAGACTGTTTATACCAACCACTGTGCATAATTACGTGCTACTAAATAAAACTTTTGAATAATGGAACTACGTAATTAAATGGAAAAGAAGCATGATTTTGAGTAGTGGCGCAGCCCGAAGTTCCATTGAAAATGCTGAAGTAACAGCAGGACTTTGGCCCACGGCTCTCGGATCAGCGCTCTCCATCTGTACATTCATATTCATGAAGATACGAAAAGCTTTAAGTGAAAGTTCAGTGAAAAATCAAATGTACACTTAGTCCAAATGTACTTCATCAGCTAAGGCATCTTTTGTGTCTAAACTACAATGTATCTTACAAGCACTGGAAGCTTGTACCCAGTCCATACATCCGGAAACAAAGCTGCTAAAACAGCCTGTTTTGAAATCACAGTTTTTGTGATGTCCCAACACGTTTACAAGTACCGTCCCAATTTACCCTACAGCAGTTTAGCCTCACTCATTTGCATTGAAGTTATAAGACACGTTGCAGTCCAGACTGAATTGAATGGAACAGTACTGAGCAGCCAATCAGAACAATGGTCATTTACATAAGTCATATTCAAATGACGTACATAAAACCACATACGTGGCCCTTAGGGATTAAAAAAAGCACATTACAAACTGCATGACTCAGTCACTCACCACTTCATCATCCTGAAGCCTGAATTGAGTCTGTCGTATAGATAACCGTATAAAGTGTCAGAACCACAGTCTATCAGACAAGCTGCCAGTTTAAACTTATCTGTGATCAGCTCTCAGTTATGCTGACAGAGGTTATTTTGAGTCGGTGGCAGAAGGAGACTCGGGGGTCAGCGTGGGACCGATAGCTGGCTGCAGGCCACGCTGCAGATCAGGTGCAGAGCAAAGCGCTGACGGCGGGACAGCGCCCGTCCACCTGGTCTGTTACCACCTCTGTTTGTCCATACACACTCGCTGTGGACACACAGCTATCCATGTCAAATACCAACAGCATGCTCTCCTCGAGGACCTGCGGAGGACCCCTGACAGAATAGTTCAGCAAAACATCTACACGCTTTTCCCTGTACCGCTAAAGTACGCAGTGAACTGAAGTTTTTTCTGAAGCTTTTTTCAATGCAATGTAACTAACAAGGAATGGCAGTAATGGAAGCTGCTCTACTGCCAGCATGCCGCAGACTGCATGTATAATCAAACAGGTGCCTCAAACTGCTAAAAAACTTCTAAGCAATCCCATGTAGACTTAGCATGTGTGGGTGACAGTGGTTTGATGCAGATGTTTGATGACTTAGATGTGCAGTTAATTGTTAGATGATGTACATTAGCTGTATCACATCTGAATGTTTCTTTGCTATTTTTTGCATCAGGCTGTTGCAAAATTCAGGCGATTATAGGCAGATATTTAGTTAGCCTGGCGTGTCACCCCACTGCTGGTTGTGGTTAGGGAGTTGGCCCTGTGACCAGAAGGTCATGGGTTCGAATCCCAGGACTGCTAGTGGCACCTCTGAGGTTCCCTTGAGCAAGGTACCGTCCCCACACACTGCTCCCCGGGTGCTGTGTTCCTGGCTGCCTGCTGCTTCACTTCGTGAATGGGTTAAATCCAGAGAAAGAATTTCTTGCTGTTCACGCTGTGTATGACAAATGGACGCTTTACCTTACTTTACACTGGCTACCCATGGCTGCCCGAATTAAGTTCAGTCACTAACTCTTGCCTACAGAGGGACATCTGGGTCTGCACCCAGCTACCTTAACCCTATCATTCAGGCTTATGTTCCTACTCGCTCCCTCCGCTCCTCCAAGGAACATCGCCTGGCTCTGCCATCTCTACACACAAGATAAACCCAGTCCAGACGGGTTTAATTTGTGGTTCCCTGCTGGTGGAATGAGCTGCCAAGGGTGACCAGAGCAGCAGAATCCCTCTCTAACTTCAAAACCTCCTGAAGACTCATCTGTTCAGAGAGCATCTCACCTCCTGATGCACTTGCGTTACTCTTACAGAAAGATTATGCACTTAGTACTCTCCTCTGGTTCTCACACTGTCCTGAAACTTGAATGTGTCCTCATTGTTAGTCGCTTTGGATAAAAACGTCTGCCAAATGATTGTAATGTAATGTAAGCTAATGTTACAGCATTAACATAGCAAGCTAACATTAGCTACGTATTTAGCTTTTTTGAGCAACACGCTCTTATGTTGACTGAGGACCATTTTAAGAAAGAACATTCCACAGCCTTCCGTCTTGCTTTTTGTCGGCTCGTGCATCCACAGTTCACGAATTTGCAGGGTTAAATTTTAACCAAGGTGAATTTGCAGTGCCAGCACAATAGGAAGTGCATTGGTTTTTAGCGTTGCTGCTACTGTTCTCATTTCAGAGTACTGACATTTTCGCGAGGCAAGTTTTTTCATGTTCAGCCTGACTTTACAGCTTCACGGCAAATCTAAAAAAAGCAAACTTCACACGCCAAATATGTGTGGGCTGGTGAACTGTGACTGAGGGAAGGGGAAATTGGGCTCAATTAATCTAGTGCTGAACTGCTCCTGTGAGTAAAAAGGCTTATGGCAAAATCTGTAAATTTAAGTTTAGACTTAGGTCGTTTAGGTTTGGTAATTACTGGGAACTAAAGAAGTCTGGAGGGCTGCCGCATCAGGCTTCTGAATGATGTTCCTGTTCTAATACCTCATTTAGCTTTGATAATTGGCTGTATATTATATCTGTACTGAGAAGGTACTGTGTTCGATTCCCAGACAGGGTGGCCGGGTTCTTTCTGTGATGGACTGTGACCTGTCCAAGGCGCTGGGATAGTCTCCAGCACTCCCCACAACCATAGTTAGGCTAAATGGCTCAAAAAATAAACGAATGAAAAAATACATTATGCTGACCGTAACGCCTTGTGCTTCCTCTAGGGGTGGCAAAAGCTTAATATCAAGAAACTACAAGAATAATACGATTTTAGTTTTACGAGCTGGGTCCCACCCACTCATGATGAAGTTATTCACTCAAAAAACATGTTTTACCTGAAATCACAATGAAAACATGTTTTACCTGAAATTTCCAGACAACGAAATGATAAAATGACAAATTTGTTGATCCAGCCTAGTCTGTTATAATTTCAAATCGAACTTCATTTACTATTGTTGATTTAATTATGTCATACATCCAAAGTGTGGAAGCCAAGGGGAAAGTCAATACAGAGATGTACGTATGCACCTAGTATGCATATAGATGAGTTCAGGAGCCAATGGGAAGGTTGAAGTCACCAGAATTATTCCCCAAAGTAGTTGAGTAATGTGGGATAGATCCCATTATAAATCCAACAGACAAGTGGGTGTTTGTCTCGAGGTGGAAATCCTACAAGACTCTGAAAAACACACTTCATCCTGTTTCATGTGACTTGATTGAATAGGGATGATGATCTTCTTTCAACACTAATACTTGAAGTACGTTTTGAAAATGAGTTAATGCAACTTGATTTATCTTAATATGTGTGAGAGACAGTCCACCGCTTTTTGAGTGTAAGGTCTTAAAGGCATAGTAACAAAAACAGCCTGTTGAATTCCAATGGATAACGAGAGATTAGAAAATGGCCAGGATTTTTATTTAAAATGTCACACGCTGTGTTGCACTAAATCCTACTAAACAAGACTAATTATGCTCTCCTTGTAATGAAACATGTACTTTATCATGATGACATTTCATTTCACATATATAGTCGGATATAAATTTCGTTGTATTGCCTACTCTAGCTTTCACTCACTGATCATTTTATGAACTACACCTATTTCATAATGTCCCTAAACAGGGACGCACAATGTGTACGTCTTAGAGGTGCTTATTTAATTACAGTACCCTATAGATTGCAGTATGCTGTGATTAATATGCTGAAATGACCTGCTTTCACCGTAGTGAACACCCAAGTGCTATTCAAGGGCTGCCATAACATTCAGCAACGACTTCCCAAAGGAGAATAGAGTTTTCAATTAGTACAACATATGAGGAAAGCGTAAACATATATCTATGGCCTATATCTATGTTTTGGAAGTCACTCTGCATTCTGACATGAAGGTCTGATAATGAACTGATGAGGTCATTAGGGGGCCTTGAAAACACTTTTGCGTGATGCTGACACTCGCTTGACACTTTAAAAGAAGCACATTTCCACTCGCTGGCCACTTTCTGAGAAATATCTGCCTTGCACTTTTACCCCCTGGCCACTTTATTAGAAATGCTGATTCTGATGTAATAGAATTGGCATTTAATGTTCTCCTACAAGCATATTGAGCTATGCAGGGATGACAGCTTAGCAGACATTTGAAAAGATGTGGTGGTGCTTCTCTTGACTCGGGAGAGGGACGTCCTAGCCCTCACCCTCCCAGTGTTGGTGGGTTTTGTGTGACAGGAAGGACTCCTAGCTAGCAGGTGGAACTGAACAACAACCACAAAAAAACTGTTTCTTTATGTCCACCGTATTCAGGAGGTATACAGTTACAGGCTGCAACCCACCTGTTGTCATGCACAGTTTGGCAGCCCTCCCTATTCATCAGTTTCGTCACAAAGCGCTGAACAATAAAATTCAATAAATTGTATGCATACTTCAGTCTCGTAAACCATGGGTTCAAACCCGTTCTCAGTTGCTGCAAAGTCCTCTCATTGGGGGTTTCCGTTTTAGTGGGGCAGTTGGTGGTGTGGTGCTTAGGGAGTTGCCCTTGCAATCAGAAGATTGTGGGTTTGAATCCCAGGACGTCTAGTGGCACCACTGAGGTACCCTTGAGCAAGGTATCATCCCCACACACTGCTCCTCGGGTGCTGCGTTGCTGGCTGGCCACTGCTTCACTTGGTGAATGGGTTAAATGCAGAGAAAGAATTTCGCACTGTTTCACACTGTGTGCTGTGCTGTGGTGTGTTCACGCCTGACTATAAGGGGCCACTTTACTTTAATCTCTGTCAGACAGCCAACAAGGAGAGCAAACTTGTGTAAATGTTGGGGCTTAAAAGAACAATAAAGCTGGATGTCATCAGCATAAAAAGATGGGCAACCGTCCAAAGGGCTGCTAATAACCAGCGCTGCTAGTGCAACAGTCTATAACAGTACACAAGTAAGGTGGGTATACATGGTAGTGGTTTCCAATAAAGTGGCCACTGAGTGGATAATCATTGAACAAATAAAACTGTGCAGTTGTTCTTGCGTAACAAATAAAAGCTTCTCTTTTTTGTGTGCGTTGCAGCTGTTTCCGCTATGAGGAGCAGTGCCTCAGCGTTTGGTTTTGCTGTAAGTACACCGTCCTCTATCTTCTGCTACTAAATGCCTAATTTGATGGCTGTGACTTCATAAGTAATGTCTCGTCTGTGCTTTTGTCTCCAGTTTGACGCCACTCTGGATGTGCTGTCCTCCATCATTGTACTGTGGCGCTACAGCAATGCAGCAGCCGTGCACTCAGCGCACAGAGAATACATGTGAGTTCCTTTGCCCTCATGATGCTTAGAAGTGTTTGAATTGGATTTGTTTTTGCCCCTGGAGCTGGGAAATGGGGTTTAACCCCTAGAATGCGAGCGGCACGGATAAGTGGCGGAAGTGCAACAAATGATAAATTGTCGTCATGCAGCAAAACAGCTCCTTATATAGAAGTTCCCCCGGTTGATGTTGGTGCTCGAGGTGTCAGACGTCATCCTGAGCTTTGTTTGGTGTTCCTATGTCACGTAGAATCAAAGTTATTGTAATTTAAAAACATGTAATAATAATAACCGCTACTGGGGTTTTAAAAATGGCGTCACACGCAAATGCCCATAAAGAACAAAAATGCCCAAATTTCTTTTATTTTAGGTCTTAGAAACAAACAGAAAAAAAAAAAACACAAGATCTTTGAATGCGGGAGAACTTTCAGGATAGTCTCCGCCCACAAGTGGGTGGGGAAAACCCGCGGAGGGAGGGGGTCCGGAGAGTGGCCGACCATTTATATTTTTTGAAATCAGAGTTCTAAGGGTTAAAGGGACTATATGACTGAAAAAAGTAGCTTTCATTAATCGGTCTGTACAGACAATGTACGCAAACTAATCTAACAAAGACAACCCCGTTTGAGTTCATTGTATTTGTGATGTCACAAAAATCAAAGCATTTACAAATACTGAGGCTGTTCTGCCTATGTCAGTTCTGCCTTATCTCATGCTGAGGTTGTAAGTACTTTCTGGCAGCGCGGGACAGCCAATCAGAAGAGAGTTTGCTTAAATAAAACACTCTAAAAGGTACAGTAACAAAAACAGCATTTGTTTGTAAGGGACAGAGAGGGGTTGGATAATCTAATCCATGTAAAAATGAATTATGACTGCTTTTGGTGCATGAACTCACACAAATATCATAACTGAAAAATTAAAAGACTATAAAATGAATAAATTAAAATGATGGAGGATAAGGGTCATTTAAAGGAAGAGTCAGCCTCCAGCTAAGAGAAAAAAAAACTGGAAGACATTCAAAACTGGGTTGTACTTTGACAGCAGGTACTACTTGTGCTACACTTCTGGACAGCAGATATTTGCAGCCACATACGTCTTTGAGCAGTGTGTGCAATGTGTCTTTCCAATACTGTAATAATACAACAATATCATAGTACTTGATCCATATGGATCAGTATTTAGTTTCTCTAACATTTTATGAACAGACATAATGCAGAGGCTATAAAATGATGACTATGTAGTAATACAGTAGTTTAGTAATATATATATATTCGATATGGATAAAAGTATTGGGACGCCTGACCATTACACCAACAGGGACTGTAATAACATTGCATTCAAATCCGTAGACTTTAATATGGAGTTGGTCCCCTTTTGCAGCTATGACAGCTTCCACTCTTCTTGGAAGGCTTTCCACAAGATTTTGGAGTTTCTGTGGGAATTTGTGTCC
>JBBPCZ010106775.1:0-10796 GCA_037974445.1 Brycinus macrolepidotus
ATATGTATGTACACAGAGTATATGTATGTATATATGTACAGAGTGGATATATAAATATAGGTAAGAACACTGTGGATTCCACCCCAAAGATTGCACATGTTTTTTCAGAAAAATTGCACTCATGAAATATTGCACATAAGAAACTACCATGGTGTATTGGATGTATGTGTTTGTTAGTTAGTTTATGTGCGTGTGGTCAGCTGATACCAAACAATGGCCAAAACTAGCACGAAACAGTAGTGCACTGTGTCGTATTTAAGTTACTAGGGATTAAATTAAGAAGTAAAGAGAATAAAAAAAGGAAAATAAGAAAGAAGCCCAGAAATGAGCAGAGCTGCCGTAACAGGCTGCCACTCGCTGGGGGCGCCGGTCATTTTATAAGTCATTTTAGAATAAGTCATTTTATTCTAAAACGACTTAGAATAAAATTTTTCTACCTTAACTTACTTCTGTGGTTCCTTTTTTGAGATATGAGGTTTTGTTTGAATGGCTCTGTGCTCTCCAGCCAAGACTCTGTCTCCAAAGTTCTCTTCCCAAAGTTCCTCTCCCAAATGGCTGGAGAGCACAGGCTTTTGAAGTGTTCTGGCTCCTCCCAAACTAGGAGCCCCTGGATCCTGTTAAGGAGGAGCCATGCACAGAGCTTTAGGTCACAAGCCAGCTGCTCCTCCTCTCCACTGCCACAGTGCCCCCTTTGGTGCTCATTGCACCCATTTCCTGTTGTACTGATGAGCACCAAGCAGCACAGGCGGCAATATGGTGCCTTGCTGGGTACCTGCTGAGTGCCCCAACAATGTTCGCAGTGGTGGGGTGCTCTCCAGAGCACCAGGCGGCACTGTTGTCACACTGGGTGTTGCCCACGTGTCCAGTGGCAGTAGCCATGATGGCCTGTGGAACTCCTCGTTCTCCACCATGGCCACACACTCCCCAGGGCAAACTCCCCATGGCTGAGTGGGAGAGGATAGGCTTAAGGAGCAACTGGGAGGGCACAGGCTTTGGATGCACAATGGCCACCTCGGCCACTTCCAGCTCAGGGACACGTAGGGCTGGGAGTGGGGATTCAGCTGGCACTGTGGGTTGCTGTTCATTTTTCCATGCCAATTCCACTGGAAAAACACAGCGGCAGCTGAACCCTGGGCCCTGGTATACACATTCCTCAGGGTAGTGTCGTGCGTTGCGGCACCAAATACACCAGCCCAACTCTGGGACAGGACAACACTGTTCCACCTGACTGACTGGAGTGGACGGTAGACCATACCATGTCAGCTCCAACTTTCCAGGGTTGAGAGATTCCTCGGAGGAGCCCGTGCAATACAATTTTGCAATCTAAAAAACAGCAGGTGGGCTGCTCCACAGTCCAGTGTCCTCTGGTTCTTCTCCTTGGCATTAGTACTATTATTTAGTTTGAGTAGCCAGAAAAAAAGAAAAGTTGAAAAACAGCCTCTATAGCTCTGCAGTGCACCCCTGAATTCAGCTCCCATCCATACAAGAGCTCCTCAGCAGGGCCCACTGTCCACAATCTCCACCACTGTGGTGCCAGCCCGGGGAATGGCCGACACACACTGGCTGGGACCACCAAGCATACACCCAGAGACACACACAGGCTGGCATATGTGCAAGCAGGGATTGTATTTATCCATGAGTGAAACTAAAAAGTCTAATTCAAACAAAGCCACTGCCTATTTGAGCTGAACAAACTCACTTTCTCTGGCCCTGTGCTCTTCACCCAAGACTCTGTCTCCAAAGTTCTCTTCCCAAAGAAGGAGCCATGCACAGAATTTTGGGTCACGTGGCAGTTGCTCCATTGTCATTAGCTAATGTCTGTTGTTGTGTGGGACTGAAGTTAGCTTCTTTCGCTAACTGTTGTTAAGGCATGTATAACCTACTCCTTGCGAGTCCATTGTGACTAAAAGTACAGAAAGTTTTCTCTTCTCACTGTGCTCTGACCAGTAACACCTGTTTTCATTCCCAGAAGCTCATTATTCATCATTATTATATTTTTAAAACAAAAAATTAAGGTAAACATTCATTTACAAAAAAAAAAGTTACAAATAATTAACGTGATGCAAATAGCCTGTGTTGACAAGTAAACACAAGTGAACTACAACAACAACAACAACAACAATAATAATAATAGTTATTATTATTATTATTATTGTTGTTGTTATCATATATGTATGACATAAAACCACAGTTTTTTTATAATGTGATCACTTTTTTATATGTGAAGAATAACATGTAAAATGTATAAAAAACATATGGGTCTCATTCACATATGTTTGTTTTTTTCTGTATGGGTCTAGTTTTTAAGGCAAGGCAAGTTTGTTTTTGTAGCAATTCAGACACAAAGGTAATTAAAAATGCTTTATGTTAATTAATAAAAACCCAGAAGGAAATCTAAGACAAAATGCTTAAGTATGTATATAATAACAAAAGAAAAAAAAAACAGAATCACTTGTTTTTCCAGCACTCAAAGTGAAGAAGATCATCTGTACGCTATCAGTCCATGGGACAACAGTGCTAGCATTTGACCTGCAAGAGAAGTGATGAAACCCAGAAAGCAGTTATACTCCAGTCATTTCCAGCATCCTGAGTAAGGAAGATCCGTGCTACCACCTTTCACTGGATGAATGGAAACTGTAACTAAATCATGCTTTAGTATAACAAACCATCCTTCTGTAACCATCCTTTAGATACCAGTGATCATTTAACTTCCAAGAGAGTCAGTGTATCCGATGTACTTTTCCGCCACACTAAGTGAAGATGATCAAAGCAATGCTAGCAATTAACCTTCAAGAGAGTTCATTAAAGTTTAAAAACAAATGTCAGCTGTACATTTGGTGTGTTTTGTCTTTGTATCATATTCTGATTCATATCATATCATGAATGTGCAGACAGTACCTAGTCTTCAAAATGAATCCCTGGGCCCACCATGCTAACAAATCAGAACAATTTGCAGAGCGCGAGCAAAAGTAAGATTCGATCTGAAATGCTTAAAGTTGAAATGGAAAGAACTCAGTCAACCTGACTTTAGGAATACCTGCTCAGAAACTTGGATTCTGTGCACCAGTAACAAATCATCATGTCTTAGCCATCAAATCAGTTCCAGTGCTGAGCTTTAGAAGGAAACTCACACCTGACACAAAACGTCAGTGACCTCAGACCTCCATTAGCTACCCATACCACAAGACAGGCCTTTCCGATTCAGATAAACAATACATAAGCATCCCCCTGAAAATGACTCACTCCTAGCACAGTGAGGCAACAGACTTTCCCCTCCTCTTCTGTGGAAAGGAGGGGAAAAATGACGGGATTGAACTTCTCACCTCCTCAGAGGGAAAAGAGCGACGGAAGCGATGGAGAAGAAAGGACGGAGGAGCGAGGGAGAGAGAAAGCGGCCGCTGGCAATCCAAGCCCCCCCCGCTGCTCTTGACATGGAAATGCAGAGCTGTATAATGAGCTCCCCTCATAGTGGTAAATCTCCGAGTACGGGGATGTGTTCTCAAACTGCTGTTGTTCGGCGGGGTGGGGTAGACACCTTTCAAACGTGTAACGCTGCGCCTTCCTTTTTTTTTTCATCCTTGGCTTTTATTTGAGCTGCCTTTTTTCTTTAGTGGCAAACAGTCTTTCCTATATGCAGCAGAGCTACTTTACATCTTTATTTCCACTGTGCTATTCGCAAGGCTGAGAAGAATTCAGTTCTAATCGTAAATGCACACTGTGTAATCATGGTGGCACAACATGGCCTTTTGTAAGTCAGTTCCACTTACAGAGTTATCATGGTTATCATTGTTTTGATGAACTATTCATGCAGTTATATGACTACTTATGAAATGAATGTATAATAGTGCGAAAAAGTCATTGAAATACAGTCATTTAAATCCAGCCACTACAAGTACAAGCTATTCATTTTTTTATCATCAGAAAAAAGGGAGCGTTTACAGAAAACAACGTAGATTCCTAAACAAGTGGAATAGCATTTTTTTTTTAGTGGTTGGTGCGTCCATTCTTTACCTTTTTACCGCTTTTCTTCTAAAAACGTTCTGAGAAATCTACAGGGATATTTCTCTGTGCTGCTTGTAAACATCTCCAAAGTTCAGTTTTGTTGCTTTCGGCTTCCCTCTATCCAAGTAATCCAAATTACAGCCCATAAAATCCTACGCCACGTCCTAGATGTCCAGTTTCAGAGTGGTAGTGCAGATTTTCTTTCTTTTTTTACCTCTTCCCTTTTCTCTCTAATGGCTTCTTGACCAGCTACACATCTTTTCAGACCCACAGTGTTGAGTCTTCTCACAGTGGACAGATGAAACAGAAACAGATTATTTAGATCCGAGGAATAACTCAATTTTCTCCTCTCTCTCAAAGAAGAAAATGTAACTGTTTATCTAATGGGAGCAGCTTTGGGAGCAGCTTGCATGATTTTCAGGAATCTCCTTTGACTTTCTGATTCTATATGTGGGTGGATTATCTTCTCCTCAGAAATCTCTCCTTTACTTACTTGAGTTGTGTGCAGGTAGACACAAGATACAAGATATCTTTACTGTCACTGTACATGTACAATGAGGTGTTTGGAACAATCCCATAGCGGTCTAGTTAAAAAAAAAACTGCACAGCATTAAAATTTAGCAATGTTAATATCAAATAGGAAGCTGCATGTTTGAATGTTAGTGTCCTTTTGAAGGAGAACACAATGTCAGTGAGACCTCTGGGAGCAGGTTTAGTAGGAGAACACAGCTGTAACCAGTTGGGTTTAAGATGGGAAAGATGTAACAGTTTAAGTGTCAGTGGGGTACATATTCAGTTCAGCATCTTCATTTAAATATAAATATATGAATATATATTATATATAAATATATAAAAGAATGAATGGATCAAATGAACAAAACGGTGGTCTCTATGGCACAGTAGTGTATGCGGTTTCTTAATGCAGATGTGCATCAGCAGAATTAAGTGTGCACGTCCGCTGACATACACAAGTGTGTGTGCATGTGTGTGTATGTTTGTGTGTGTGTGTGTGTGTGTGTGTATGTGTGTGTGTGTGTGTGTACGCCATGTACATAAGTCCCCACTAGCTTCACACTGAGTGATAGAAAAAATTCTTTGCTGCCGGCGACAGCTGTAACATACGGGTTAAACTGGTACTATGAACACACAACCACTGCACCACTAGTGCTGGGATTTTTGTAGCAACAGAAGAGATGCGCAGCCAGTTGCACCTATAGCAAGGGCATAATACCACAACACACATAACGTAGATTGATAAAAAAATACACATACTACATGTTTTGGTGTCTCATGATTAATTCATCTCTTTGCCTGAGAATCTGAAGGGCATAAGACTTTCCAGCAATAAAGGAATGCAGGGCAGCTATTGACTGCTGGCTGCAGCACAACACATGTTCTTGCTTTCCTTCCCTCTCGGTCTCCCCTCACCCTCCTTCTCGCCTATTTGTTTTCCTTCTGTCCTCTTCTCTCTGGGGAGCATCACAATCAGCAGTGGATGATGGAATAGGAAGCCCCGCAGTGACAAAAACATCTGCAGTACCTGCCGAACCCACCTTTCCAAACCACACACGCACACGCTGCCCACTCCCTCCACGGCTGTCCACATTCTCCCCCACTCCCGGCTAGAGGTGGCCCAGAATCCCCAATGCTCTGGGGTTTGTGTTTGTCAGCAGAAATGGCTCCGCTATCGTCCTCTGCGCAAACCCACTCTACATGCTCGGCCTTTTAAATACCCTGTCCAAGGACTACAATGCACAATGCACTTTAGATGCAAATGAATGGACGTAAGTGGCAGGGCTGGCCGGTGTATCTATGTATGACTCTGAGTGTGTGTTTGTGTGTGTGTGTGTGTGTGTGTGTGGTTGGGGAGGCTAACCTTGCCTCTCTCCTTGCAGCATGAGCATGTGGCCGCACCTGTCATCTTCGTTACACAGAACAATCCATATCCCTTAGAGTGTGATGACAGCGGTAATGAACCTTTGACCTGCCGTGAAGAAGGAGAGGAATGGGGTTAGAGACAGAAGGAGAGAGAGAAAAACAGAGAGCAGAATTTATTATCTGGACCTTGAGACACGGCTAGACGAAGCAGACATGACTGTCACGGCGCACATTATTATCATTATTATTATTACTATTATTTATCAGGAGGCGGCTGGTGGCCTAGTGGTTAGGGAGTTGCCCCTGTGATCAGAATGTTGTGGGTTCGAATCCCAGGACTACTAGTGACACCACTGAGGTACCCTTTAGCAAGGTACCACCCCCACACACTGCTCCCTGGGTGGCTGCCCACTGCTTCGCCTGGTGAATGGGTTAAATGCAGACAAAGAATTTCACATTTTTCAGACTGTGTTCTGTGCTGTGTTCACGTGTGACTATAAGGCGCCACTTAACTCATTTAAGGGGGAGCATTTCACAAAGTAGGATTTCCCAGTTTTCCAGAAAGCCTAGGCCTAAAGATCAGGATCGTCCATCATTCTTCAACTCTTTTCATGTTGGACAGACTTGACTTTGAGCTTTAGTCATCTCTGCTAAACTGAGAAACCTTGCTTTTTGAAATACCCCCTATTTTGATCATAGAGTTGTTTTATTCAACAGTCTAATTCTATGCCATTTTAGACTGTCTCCCGTTCTGAATATCCTTTGCTAATCATCCCTTTTTTGTATTTTAACAGACTAGAAAGTGGACTAAAGAAGAGATGTAAAGAGGATAAGAGTAAGACATGCACAGAAACAGATGGCATATGCGCAAAGGTAGAGACTGAGACTTAACAGCAGGTGTCAGTAAAGACACTTTGGAAATGGGCCCCTACTGTGAACTCGTACTCACACAGACACTTGCTTTGCCAAAAGATGTGCTTGACAATGAAATGCCACATAGTATGATGGCACTGAATAAAAGCATTTTTAGAGCATCGTATATTGCTTCCTGCGAGAGTGATAAAGTAGCAGCTGGTGTGTTTGCATGTTAAAGTGTTCAGCTGGAGTCAGCTTACATAATAATTTACTGGAAATTGTCAAAAGAATTCATCATTAGTGGTCTAACTCATCTAGACCTATAGGCAGTTGTAAAAAAAAAAAAGTATGATTAAGGTCACCAACTTCTTATAGATTCTAGAGAAACATTCAGAATCAGAAACACTCACAGTGGTGGTGATAGGAACCAGAAGTCTGAAACCAATAAAAACTTCCACACAGAAATTTATTATGATAGGAGAGTTTGCTGCCTGATGTCTGAGATGATGTTTTGTGATTTTGTGATTTTTTTTTATACATGCAGAGTAAAGAAGTACATGCAGGGGGGACAAAATGGTTCTTCATTATTTTTTCAGATTTATCAGATTTATTTTCATATTTTGCCATCATCAACACCACCTATAAAACTCAGAAGGCGTGTGGCTTCAATGGTCATGTTGGATAGCAAATAAAATGGCTGCATTTGTTTGTTTGTTTTGCCCACCACTCCTTTATGATTTTTGTGTTGTGGACATCACCACTGTAAAGTGAAGAGATGATTAATTTCTCACCATTTCAACATAATTCCTTAACACAAGTCATTAACATAATTCATAAACATAATTGTTGAAAACATAATTCTGAGTGATTTGATTAAAAATGGTCCCCCCCCCCCCACTGGTAAATGTGTCTATTATGTTGAAATTGTCCCAATTAATGTTACAATTTGGCGTTTTATATTGTTATTTTTGGAATTTTGATCAAATTCTCTTAGAAGCTGCAACACGGGTATAAACATTGTCACATATGCAACAAACTGGGAGATTTCAGATGTGACTACAAATCACACTCATGAGTCAGACTTTGGAAACAGGTGTTAAAAATATTCCTCAGAGCTACCTAATGTGGATGTTTTACTTGAAGCCTCTGAGACAGAGAGCGGTGCACTTCGCTGGAACACCGGCATCCAGGTAACTACATGAAGCCGTAAGCTCTTCCCTTTCATCTTCTAGTTATTCTCCAGCACCTACCATGCCATTACACCGCCAGCCCTCAACTCTTCATCGCCTTCTCATGAATTTTACATCCTGCGGTGAACCCTGACGACATCGACGCTCGCTTCTGCTGTTTGTCTCCCATTATTTTCCTCTCTGGGACCCATGTTATCCCGCACGACGCCTTCACCTTTGGCAAAAGACTGAGAAAATAACAAGCTAGTCATTGTGTTTGGACTATTACTCATTCCGCCCAGGCCTGAGTGAGCCCTCTACTCCACCCGAACTCTCCGCTGGAGCTGTCAGCGTTCGGACTTTCCAAGTGTGTGAGCTCCACTGTATGCCCTCCTCTGAAATTGAAATTCAGAGCTGCGTTTTCGACCCACCTAAGAGACAAAAGATACAAGAGAGAGAGAGAGCAGACATAAGGAAAAGTAAACAAAAGAGCAAGGCAAATTAATCGTGCTGTGTGGAACAACGCACACAGTGCCTAGCTGTTAATATGTTTATTTCATCAAGGTCTGAGGCAACAAAAGTGCGCTTTCTGAAAGCGTCGGCTCTCCGGGAACAATTACGAATGAATTAGGTTTAAGCAGAAACGGAAAGACCACTCAGCGAGGGGAAACGCTGTCGCAACTAAAATGCGCTCTTTGTGTCTACATTAAAGTGAAGCAAACCTGAGACAATAACAAATGATCTTTTTTATGCTTCGTTCTCCTCCAACAATAGTCCTCCGAAAGTAGTTTTTACTTTCTGAAGACTTTGTTTCCTGTGTAATTTATGTGCTTTACATCATTCGACTACAAATCTTTCACCCAGGGACGGTGGAAGCTGGGTTGCTGAGTGGGCCACAGTTCTCCCAGATTTTACGATTGTTTAATCGCAGCTGCTACAAATAAGGAAAAAAATGATAAGCATCGTATTTGAGCAGAATAAAGGCCTATATTCTAGGGCGTGTTTGTATGTCACATTTAATTTTTATATGGTCAAAACCTGCTGTGGCCCCCTTGGGGCTGTGTCACTAAAATACAAGCATCTAAGAACTGTGTGCAGATTCACAGGCTTTTTCTGAGCCCAAAGCGACCCAATATTTTTTAAACTTAAATAAATGACATCATAATCTCCAGTTCCACAACATGAATCTGTTATTTGTTCCATTTTTTTCCAACAATTTTATCCGCTTAATGTGTCATCTGCATAATATTCATCCAGAAGGAGCGAGGGCAGAGTGTGACCAGTGGTCTGACAACACCAAAAAGGGTTCCGCTATCATTTTGAATCAAAGAATCCTACTTGAGTACAACACAGAACCCTTTTTGTTAAGAGCGTTTATGGTCATTTCATACCATATTATATTATTACGATATTATAAGTGGTATAATCAGAATCAGAATCAGAAAACTTTACTGATCCCGGAGGGAGTTGCTTAAAATGATGTGTGTTAATTTATTTAATGTAAATGTAAAAAAATTAATGTAAATTATTCAGAATTTAGATAAAAAAGAAAGAAAAATAGCATGTCATTTTGCATGATGTCACAGTGTACATCACTTATATGCTGCTTTAAACCGGCACCCTCCAACTCAAAACCCCTTTTCCTGCAATTACCTGCTCGTCCACATTGTCCTCCTCATTTTCATTCAAAGGAGCATTAGCCCACCTGTCTTGATATACACATTAAAGATGTCCTTCTTAGACAGATCGTCTCAGCTTGCACGCCTTATCAAGGGCAGCAGTCTGATAAAGCAGGTCAAAAAAAGCAGGTTTATGAGTTGGGTTTCTTTCTCAGGACTCCTGCAGCCAATCACTGCTAATACAAACGACGTCATGATAGTGAGACTCAAGATCTGGCAAAGACGTGCAATGGATTGCTTGGTAATGGTAAAGGCCTTGTTAAAGGTGGTAAAGGCCCTTTTTAAGTATGCGTAATGGTATTAAAACCAGTGAGATTAAAGGTACTTTCAATAAAACACAGAAAGTGAGCATTTGGTTTAAAAAGCTTTTGATAAAGTTTAAGGCTTTGTTGGTAGAGGGCACAAAGGCCTCTTTTAAGCATGCTTAAGGGTATTGAAAGCAATACGATTAAAGGCATCTTTAATGAAACAGAAAGTGAGCGTTTAGTTTCATAATTAGGGGAATTGTTTGCTTTAAATGGCAATCAAGCCACAATTCAAAAGTCATTCAGGTAGGTTATATTTATATTGATTAGCTCTTCTCGCACGGCCTCCAAGCAAGACTGCTTTTAAGCACAATTTCTATTGATTGTCCCGTTTATGAATCAAAGAAAATTAACTTAATTTTTTTCAATTATTTATACTCATTAAATGCTACAAGAACCCCCCTTTTTTTTACTTCATAGCAAATAAACAACAGCTGAACATTCTGACTTTGTTGAAAACACCTCAAACGAATTAAATTACATCATTTAAATCAATTGCATATTCTGTTGTATCAAGCAGGAAAAAATGAAATCACTCAATGTGGAGGAAAAAATATGGAATCATCAACAAAAAAAAGCACTTTGTTGGTCCTCAGGCCTGAATTCCTTGAGGCATGGACTTCACCAATGAAAAACAATATTCTTCATCAAGCTGGTTCCAACTTTCTCGGAAAACGGTTGACAGATCAGCTTTGCAGGATGGTGTCTTGTAATGGACTCCTTCTTCTTTTTTTACTTTCAGCTGCTCCCGATCAGTGGATCAACCGTCTCCATTTCCTTCTATCTTCTGCATCTTCCTCTCTCACACCAGCTGCCTGCATGTCCTCCTTCACCACATCCATAAACCTCCCACTAGACCTTCCTCTTCTCCTCTTCCCTGCAGCTCCATCCTCAGCATCCTTCTCCCA
>JBBPCZ010106786.1:0-10796 GCA_037974445.1 Brycinus macrolepidotus
GTATATATATATATATATATATATATATATATATATATATATGCACTCTGATTGGCTGCTTTGCATTACCATGGGCTGAAATACTCTTTAAAACTTTAGCATGAATGGGTGGTGATAAACTACTGTAGGCTAACAAGAAGGATATGTTGGTTGTCATGAAAACAGTGAACTCCAAAAAACAAGGAAACATTTCATGATAGTGGCCCTGTGAGAATGACAGTCCTAATTTAAGTAGTTCTCTTCATTTAGCACAACACGATCACCCATCTCTGGTTGATGCAACTAGAAATTGAATATTAAACAAACACAATGCTTTTGAACAGTTACGCGGTCACTATCTTGTGCCACATTCTGCACATATTTGCTCAGTGAACCATCCAAATCATGAGTGATCAGGAAAACATGCAGGTGGTCCATGGAGGTTGAACTAGTCTAGGACAGGTAAGCAAGGGAACCTGATGATGGTTGGTCTGCTCTAGAGTGGTGACCTTGATTATAGTCGATCAAAGCTGAACAGATGGGCAGCAGATGAATTCTATTGTCTAATACCTTTAGTAGGAAAGGAGTCATTGTTACATTCACACACTCACATATTCAGTCATTCAGTCACTCACTCGCTTACTGACTTACTCACTCTGTAAAATCATGCCTATAATCTTGTCCAAACTGACCTGAAATCATACTGTCTCAAATGATCTAAATTATTATTTGCTAAATATCTTGTAGCAGTGAAAGCTTAAAAATGATTGAATTACGAAAACGAATCATTGTACTTGGTGCATATACATTATACAATTTATTGTACTTGTCTCATTTATTTATTGCATTTACTTTCATAGACAGTAAATAATGTATGATATTTTACAGCCTTAACAAATGAAAGAGCAAAATGTCATGTATCTGTCCTTCTCATCAGGTTGAACTGACCACCTTTATCTACACACACTCTATACTATGACACCACTTTAATGAAACTTTTTTCCCATTCCATCTGTAAAGAACCATGTCAGATCAAGAAAAGAACGCGACACTTACCTGACGTCCCAAATGACCTGAACTCACCCTATTTGCGTTTCTTCTGGGCTTTCAGTACTTTAACATAGTGTAATTATGAAACATTTCATGAATTATAATGAAGTGCATTGGAGCAGAGATAACACTACTTTGTGCACTTCTGTGGGCCCTATATTATACTATATTTTTAACTTGTTCAAACTTGAAACTTTAATACCAGTGCTATTTTAATTTTGTTCTTTGTTGTCCTTTTCTTTAGCTCTTCTCAAAAAAGCAGATGCCGTGCCATTTCAAGTCAAACCATCAACTATGGCTAATGTGGTGAAAGGACTTTATGCTCTGAAACCAGGTAGGCCATGTTATACATTTGAGTGTACATAAACAGTGTGTTCTTAGTACTTTTTGAGTGTGGTTGTGTTAGCCCTCATTAGACTGAAAAGGTCATTCTGAGTTGCAGTGGGTCAGGTAAGATTTTTACTGCGTGATTCCTGATTCCCAGGAACTTGAAGGTCTCCTAAATTGTCATAGTCTCGTTTAGGATGATGAGGGCTGAGCAGTTGCATGCATAAACCTACACTTTCATCTGTGTCTGCTTTATACGTTTCTAGCCACATGGCACTGTGCATGCCATTCATACCATTCAGAGTGTCTCATTCTATTGCCTGTGCTTTTTTATGGACTAGCTGTCTGCATAATTACATGCCAATGGGTGTACCTTAAAGTATCTGAATTCATTCATTAGAAAGTATGTCTGAATACTTTTGTACACAGTGTAGAAAAGAGTCAGACCAGAAACAATGGGGAAAAAAATCCACTGAAGAGAAAGACATTCACTACTGGTTAGGTCCAGTGTCAGCTGATTATCTCATATGTAGGGCACACATACAAGATGCCAGCGTGAACCGACATCTGCGCGGCGGCCTCTCCATGTGACTCAAAACTGGTACTAAATGTTTCATGTCATTGTCCTCGTAGTGTAAGTGCTCCGGTGCCATGGACGTCTATATGTTTGACCGGAAATCTCTTGTAAAATACCAAAAACAAGGCAAAACTACACTGGACTTGGTGGTATTAGAGACCCTGCGTGAGATCCGCCTGCTACATGGAGTGGGTTGTGAGAAGCAGTGTGGAGCCGCAAGCTGGAGGAAGCTCACCCGAAAGCGGTGTGACCGTACCCGGAAATGCAGCAAGCGAGCTGCCCTTTGCGGTAGGCTAAAAGCTAACCCAAACAGGCCCGCTCTCCCCTCTTATCTGCTGGCAAACACGCACTCTCTGGATGACAAGATGTACATCTCCGTGAAACTTGTCCCAGCCTAAATCTCTCTGATTAAACGCATTACACCGGTCCATAGAGACATCAGTGTGTGGCCTGAGGGGGGCCATCTCAGCACTTCAGGACTGTTTTGAGTGCACAGAGGGCTGCATCGACATGGAGGAGTACACAGCAGCAGTGACAGGCTACATCAGCAAATGCACTTGGGATGTTACTGTCTCCAGGAGGGTTACTACAAGAGCCAACCAGAAACCCTGGATTTCTGCAGAGGTCTGGAGAAGGCTCTGGATGCTGCCTTCAGAGCTGGAGACAAGGCTCTCCTCAGAACTGCACCAGCTAGCTTGGCTAGGGCAATCAAGAAGGCAAAGTATGCATATGCCCAAAAAATCCAAGGGCACTTAAAAAACACAAGAGACACTCAGAGCATGTGGAGGGGCATCCAAGCCATCGCATGCTACACACTACCACCTTCTCTCTGACAGAGATACCTCTCTCGCCAACGTGTTGAATGCCTTCTGCGCATGATTCACCACACTCAGCAGCGAGCCCACACTACTGTCACATTGTTATATTGTTTATTAATTGTATTGTTTCTGTCATTCCTTGCATTTTGTTCAGTGCTGCTAACTGCCTCCTGTGCAATAGTCATACTTATGGTGCAGTACTCTCAAACCAGTTAAAAAAGAGGAAGGAGAGAGCAGCTAGAAACAAGGCCGTTAAGAGAGTCTGAGAGAAGTTCAGCTAAGTCTGGCTGGTTTTGCTTGTGTTTTTTGAATAGTTATGCCTCTTTATTTTGAATAAAGCGCCGTCTTGCACTTGCGCTGATGTTTGTGTGTGTGTGTCTCTGGGTGCATGTTTGGGTTTCCCAGCCAGTGAACGTCAGCCATTCTCTGGGCTGGTGTTCACAACAGGTGGAGAATGTGGGCAACAGATGGAGTGTAGTGGCAGCTTGTCTGGCTGGGAGACTAACTGCATCTAGAAGCATGCCACAGCACCATTGTGGGTGTAAAAACAAGCGGTTTGGTTTGTTTTTTTGTTTCCCATTAGTCGCACAATTTTCTGGACATTAAGCTTATAATTATGCCCAAAAGAAGCTGCAGGACTGCGAGGCAGCCACCTGGGAGTGTGTGGCCATGGCAGAGGACAAGGACCTCTCCTGGCCATCATTGTGTGGGGTCTGTGCTCATTAATTAAATAAATCAGTCTCATTATCATAATCAGTCTCATTAGTATAATCAAGTCATAAGTATTACAATCTTTCTAACTAAAGATGATAATATTAATGATTTGAGTTCTGAAGGTTGTTTAACAAATGTGAATTCTTTTGATATAGATTTTGGCATCAACCAGTGAAATTAGACCACTCGAATGAAATCAAGACAACTTGGTGAAAATAAATCATCAGCATTTATTAACACTGTCTATTTCTTAAACACAAATAATGTAATCAAACTAATATCAGTATTTACAATTTTAAGGGAAAGAGCAATTGAGTGATTTAATGAGTGAAAGTGTGACTGAGCATGCGCTGTGCACGGCTGGGCGTGTCTGCATTTGCTTGCGCATGCGTGCGCGCATCTGCGCGACGAGAGAGAGAGAGAGGGAGGGAGTGAGTGAGAGAAAGACAGCAGATGGAATGCGATTCTTTGTCTCTGGAGGCAAAGGAAAAATGGCGTTGATTTCTTAACGCGACACTGTAGTGAGCTTTACTGTATGTTAAAGAGATCAACTCAGCTTAATCTAGTTTAAATCTGACTGAGTTTAAAATATGCATTTTAAACTGAGAATGACTTCGGCCTTATAAAACTAATGGTGTTTAGCTTTATAAATGGGGAGCTTAGGAATTCTCAGGAGTGCTGAGAATTACTAGGATTAGTTAAAGGAAAAGGTTGCATGCACAGATAAATCTATCACTGTGCATATAAACCTGAGTTTAGATTCTTCAAACACAGTTTAAACATGAGCAAAAACACATTCACATAATTTTTGTGAAGTTATGCTACACTATGTTGTGCTCAGATAACTGTCAACCTCACGTGAGTAGATATCTAAAGTCCGTTGTCCTATCAAAGTTTCTGTGGAGTTTGGAGGGAAATTCAGAGTGGGAATTGCATCTCATGAGGATCATCCAGTGTACCGTGGTCCAAGGAACAAGTTTTCTGCAGTTGACAAGGACTTGGTCGCCTCACCTACTCAAAGACCACAGAAATGCCTGTTGCAAGCTTGACTTGGTTATTGGCTTGTTCCAACATTTATCAGACGTCTAAGCTAAACTTTGGCTAAGTTACTGAAACTTAAGCAAATCCTTTGTTCTTTGTTTGGAACAAAGGTGAGTTTCTTTGTCTTGCAGACAAAGGATGATGGCTATCTCCCTTTCAGCGCCCACCCTGAAGCAGACTGAGAGAAAAGGGGGCAGAATGTGGGGTCTGGCCAGCTTTTATAACCTGTAGAATAGACCCTGCCCCTGGGGGCAGACTCCACTCAATCTGTGGTGGGATACTTGCTTTGGATTTCAGGTGGTGTCGTCACCTGTTGGACAGCATGGTACCTACAATGGCTACTGACACCGGATGCCTGACCACCACTTGGGTCTGTGGAGGACACCCCAGCACTGCCCAGGGCTACACCCAGCTGCTGCTTGCATCATCAATGCCTCTGAGTGCCAGCCTGCCACCTGAAGTGACAGCACTGCAGGGTGTTCAGGAGAGCACCCCCAGCCATCTTTGACATGAGCACTGCATGGTGTTCTGGAGAGCACCCCCCAGCTGCCTGTGCCAACAAAGCCACCCAGTGTTCCAGAGAAAGTTGGTCCACTGCCTGTGATGACAGCGCTCCACAGTTTTCTGGAGAACATTGCACTGCCACCTGGGATGACAGCGCCATACAGCGTTCCGCTGACTGCGTCGACAGAACCATATGGAGCTGCAGGCGCCTCCTGCGTTTCCTAGGGCCTGGCAGAGCAGTGCACTACTTTTGGCATCATCTGCACAGCTTAGTGCTCAGGAAGTCACTCGGAGATGGACACATTATGTGCTGAGGTGGGTGCCCTACCTCTCCTGCCTTGGTTCAGACACCGGGCCTTATCTATGATCCCGGCGGCTGGACTCTAAGGGGGGGGGGGCTCCTCCTTTGATGAGGGACAGGTATATGCTATTCAGGGAGGAGCCAAAAATGAAGACTCTCAAACTAGTTCAAAAAGAAGGAGAGAGAGCAGCTAGAAACAAGACTGGGGAGAGAGTCTGAGAATAGTTCTGCTAAGTTTGGCAGTGGTTTTTAAAATGTATGCATCCTTTCACCTGCACTGGTGTCTGTGTGTGTATCTCTGGGTGCATATTTTGAGTCTCACAGCCAGTCAGCCATTTTCAAGGTTGGCGTTCACACTGTTCATTAAACTCAAATAAATGACGCAGTTAATGAGAATGCACATTGCTAGGCTAAGGTTGATCAGCAATTAAACTTCTTTATTCTTTTTTCTTTTCAGACTGGGCTTCATTAGCCCCTACTCTGTTTTCTAGATTCATTCCTCAAATTCAGCCCCCTGCATTGGAATCTCAGCTCCCACATTATGCAGCTCAAGACCAGAAATTGCAGATTGAGCTGTCTCTAAATGGTTTCTCCAGGTAATTGGCAATGCATTAGGTTGCTGCATGTAGCATATAGTTTTATAGTCAGGAAAGCAAAACTGTATGCATAAAGCATATAGCCACAATGCTTTTTTTTCCCCCTTTATTACAGATTTTTTCAGATCTGGCAGAACACAAAATACAGTTGTAACTGATCAATTATTTAAGGAAAAAAGCTTTCTAATGTCAGCTTACCCTGTAAGAAAACAATTAATTACCATTTTGACACACCCATGCCTAATTATTGCCAACCAGTTTTGAATCTAAGCATCACTTAAATAGGACATTTACAGCAATGTGATGTAGGCTAAAAGGTCTAAACAAGCAGCAGTCAAAGTGCAATCGAAAGGAATTCCAAAAGAGATGAGAGAATATATCTGTAAGTATCAGCCTCAAAAGAGTTACAAAGCCAGAGGTAAACCTTTCCAGAAATGGCCTCCCTGTAAAAAAAAAAAAAGAAAAAAAAAAAATCCTCCAAGATTTCAGTAACTACTCATGTGGGAAGTCACAAAACAGCCCAGGTGAACATCTAAGGAACTGCAGGGCTTTCTTGCCTCAGATAAAGTCAGCAAAATGGTGTTTAAGACAATAACATCCCAAAGCACAGGAAAGTCTACCAGTCTACAGCATTTGCTGTTAAAGCTGGCAGAAGCAGATATTAAGTTTATTACTTTTTCACATAGGTAATATAGGTGCTGAAAAACATTTTTCCTTTAATTGCAATGATCGTTTTATGTTTCTCATGTTCTCCTTGTCTTACATTTTACCTGAAACCATTAGGTGTGTCAAATATGCAAAAATAGAGGAAATGAGGAGATGGACAGATATTGTTTTCATGGCACTGTATCATTTGCTGACTCCTCTTGAATACTGCGTATGTGTAGAATGAAATAAGCATCTAACAGGTTTCCATAATAATTAGCGTGGAAGTACCCCAAAAGCACTGTAATGGAACTAGAAGTGATGAAATATTCTCCAACAGCTGTGCATTATTTATACGTTTCAATAAAATATTATGAAGAACAGAATACAAATAATTATATGTTTGTATTTTTCCTTGGACTGTATTACTGCTGCAAACTCATTTCACTGTTATAAGTAGTAATGCATATTCTTGCAGATCATCATGCTTTACCTTTTTCCTCTTTACGAATTTACTCAAAAGTAATACATTGCATAGTATATTGCCATGTTTCTTAACTTCTTTATTTCAGCTTATTGATGTCTTTACACTTGCCACTTCTCATTCAAGGAATGTTTTGGGTCAGATTTATAAAATTATGAGAATCAGTCAGATTTTATATCAATCAGGTTCATAAAAATTTGATTTTGACAAATTATTGTAATTTTACCGCAGTATGTTGGAGATGAAATTAAATCATGAATATGAGCTCAAAGTGTAGACTTTTCGCTTTAAATTCATGGTCTTTACGTCCATTTTTATTTGTAACCTTCTGCTTCACTTTAGGCACTCTAATTGGGGGAAAAAATGATGTATGCATTTGCATTTGTAATCCATTGTTTATAACTTTCAATGTGAAATTCAAAGAGCTGTCAGTGAAGAAGTCCATTATTAGGCTGACAAATCAAAACAAACTCATCAGAGAGCAAAATCATGAGTCACCTATTTGGTACATTCTTAAAAAGAATGCACTGGTGAGCTCAGAAATACCAAAAGGCTCAGTAGACCACAGAAAACAACTTTGGTTGTTGATGGAAGAATTCCTTCCCTGATGAAGAAAAAGTTTTCTTCACAACAGATCTAGAACACCCGCCAGGACAGCCAGATCAAGAACACCCTGAGCATCTGTGTCAAAGTCAACATTCAAGAGAAGACTAGAGGGTTAGATTGGAGTTTGCCAAAAACATATTTAAAAATCTGCAAAGTTCTGGAACAACATCCTATGGACAGATGAAACAAAAATGCCAGAATAACTGCAAGAGTATGGAAGAGAAGGAAAGGTACTGTTCATGATCTAAAGCAGTGGTCAATGGCCCTGGTCCTGGAGATCTACCTTCCTGAGAAGTCTAGTTCCAGCCGCAATCTGCAACATCTGCCTTGGCTAATAAACTTCTTCAGAAGTCCCTTACCAGCTGTTAAGATGGGGAGGAGCACGTTAGATGCAAGGGGGTGATTAGTGATCACTGGTCAAAAGCATACCACCTTATCTTTCATGTGTAGCTGGCTGCCTGTGGAACTAGTTCCCTTGAATATGTAGATGTGAGTCCTGCCAAGAACAGCAGGATGAATTTTGACTGATGAAAAAACTGAAGGTAAACTGCAGTAAAGACCTGGCAGAGCATCACCAGGGAAGGAACCTTGCATCTGGTGTTGTCTCTGGGTTACATTCTTCAGGCAGTCATTGATTGCAAAGAATTTACAATCAATATTAATAATTATTTAATTATTAAATGTTACAGAGCCTCAAACAATAGGTCTGAAAATGGTTGTAGTTCGCGCTATTTGGATGAAAATACCCTGAACTTAAAGCTGAAAGCCTGCTCGTATTTTGAGCTCTTAGCTATTATTTCACTGCAACTGATTTATTATATACAATATGCTGTGCTTGCCATCTAAAATAACAACAGAAATCGCCCTGGGAAAGAAATCAATACACTGGAAAGAATTAATTGGAATTTTGCAAGGGGGTGTTCTTTAAAGAAGTTCTTGAAAAGTACAAATTGAAAAATGAGAGAAATGTCTGAAAATAGCTACATTTAAGAAGTTAATAAGATTATGTTGTATAATAAAAAGTATATATAATATTTATATATTGTAAATATTACAGGTGACCACCTGAACGCCACAAAGCATCAGTGTTTTATAGGATGTTCAGTTGTGTGTTGAATACACTTTTATTCTCAGTTTTTTTTTTTTAAGTAAACCCCAAGACCCCTTATGGAATGATGTGTTAGAATAATGCTTGGGGAAAAAAATGTCACCTTTGTATAGATCCTTTGACCTATGTATATTAGCAGCATTTCTGAAAATATGTTCATTTGAAAATGAAATAGTCCACATGCACTTTGTTAATGAAATCAGTGGGGGGGGGGGAAACTGTTAATATATACAGTGGGTATGGGGTTTAATGATCATTCTGAATGAAACAGCAGCAAGTTCTGGCTAGATGAGATGATTAATCGGCTAGTTGATGAAAAATACAACAGTAATGCTTTTTCTCCTTCAAATAGTGTTTTTGTAATGGTGCTGCATTTAAAATTACTTGTGCTTCCTTCACTTTTGTCATTTTTATTACTTATTCACCAAATACAGAAAATTAGTACTTTTCAATTAGATCATATGTTCCAATAGTATTTTCTTGGATGTGCTTTGGAATTTTAGGTAACCTAATAATGAGTCATCATTATACAGATTTAAATGTTGCCATTGGTATGGTCATTTCCATAATTTGATATCAGACAATATTAGAAAAAAACATTGCCAAATATTTGTCCAGCATTGATGATCAACTTTAAAAGTAAAACACTTTTCTGTCTCCCCAGGGGTGACCAGTCACGTAAGAGAGCGAGTGAAGAATCCTGACAAAAGCTGGATGCTTATACTACTATATTAGCTAATTGCCAATACTTAATTTTTCTATGGACTTCTGAAACACATGAAATAGAAACTAGACCTCAACCCATGTCTGATTTTTCCCTTTAATTTAGTTTCCCCAGATGCTGAATTTTCCAAGGTTTATGTTTTTTGAGCTCTTAAAGATGCCCCTCGCATGTTTGTGTGACATTTTGAGTGATATGTTTGAGTGATAGATAATCAGCATTTTACTCAGCTAAAAATAGGTGTTTAAATAGGCACCGGAGGAGGTGCGTCAGGCAGCAATGCCCTAGCAGGTGAAGATCTACCTGTGAATTTATGTCTCAGCTACATTTAGGTGTTTGACTCTGCTGCTAGCACCAGAATTTGAAAAGGTCTCCAAATGATCTTCTGACTCACCTGATTAGTTAAACTGGAATGCATTTACTATTGAGAGACCTATTACTTCTATTCCAAAAAGATGATATGTAATAAATGATTTAATTAGAATTTAGTTTGCAGTAAAATGTCTGGTGGAAATGCATGGCAATTACTGTATGTAATGGAATAATGGTCTTAATCATCACAAACAATTTTGAGAATTATGTTCTATTTAAGGAAAGCATTATCGTAAGAAGAATGAAGCAAGCATTTGCATATGTCTGTCTTGCAGCTCTCTCGCATAGGGCCATATTCAGAGGTGAGTTAGGTGTGCATAATGAAATACTAATAAAACTAATTCAGACTTTGAAAGTGCTTTTCTCTTGGTTGAATTTCTTCGTGAAAAATAAAACTATGCAATTATATGAAGGAGGAAATTTGAGCAGATGAAGTAACTGAAATGAAACTTTACAACATTCCAGTTTTTTTTTTTTTTTTTTTTTTTGGGAAATGAATCATTATTATGATTTGGTTCTTACTATTTTGGAATTTCTTTTCTTTCCTAACTGCATTATTCATTTCAAATGAGAAAGCAAAATTCTGTTCAGTGTTGCAGTTTTACTATGTATCATTCAGTTTCAGTGCACTGACTGGTCATGGATTCCAATGAAAAAAAACCAAACAAAACAACACTATAAATTGAATCATGATTTATGATTCCGATTGACTTTAGATCCTTTAGTCATAGAATACTGGGATATTTCAAAGTAGTACACTACTGTGTTATTAATGTACATTTTCTGCCACAGGCCACTATAGTAATTTTAAGACAGATTAATATGATCATAGCGTACAGTGTAACCCTTATAGTGGTTAGCAGAGGTGGACAAAGTACTCACATTCATTACTTAAGTGAAAGTACAGATACCACTGGTTAAATGTTACTCCAATACAAGTGAAAGTCGTACAG
>JBBPCZ010106837.1:0-10794 GCA_037974445.1 Brycinus macrolepidotus
AAATAAATAAATAAATTCCTGAGCCTAACTCCTCATTTTCAGACTCTTAATTCATCAGGCTGCCTCTGTGTGTGTGTGTATTGGAAGTATGCTGGCCTGTTTCTAGTCAAAGTGGATGTGACTCCCACAACTGCTGTTGCTGACCCCCTCTTGGGTCCTGTGCTCCCCCAAACTGCGAGCAGTCCCGAAACCAATGTCCATTTTGTCCACAAATGTTGCATGCCCCAGTCCTATTTCGTGTCCGTTGCCCCCTCCCCTTGCCTTTTTCCTCCTTTGAACCCCCCCTCCTTCTTTTTCTCTTCCTAAAATCTGCCCCACTGCGTTGTACCGCTGTAACTGCGCTTTCGCGAGGTCCGACCACGGGTCCTTGAAACCCTACTGCAGGATCGCTGGCCCGCCGTCCAGACGGGTCCACATTAACCCCACACAACACACCGCTTCGGGTTGTCTTGGGAGGCCAATACTGGGGTTCTATCTCTGTAACTGGCCTGCGTCGCTGGCGTTGGGGGTGTTTCTCCACGTTGCTGGGCACAGGGAGAGCAAGCAGGGGTTGATTCTGGGGGGGGGAGGTTGACTTTGGGGAGGAGGTTTAGGGGTATGCACGACCGCATAACCCACATCATCATCAGCTGGCATCTGGACTGCTTGTAGCGAGAGTGGAGGGGAAACTGAGACTCGGATACAACCCCGTAACATAGGGCGGTGGGGTTTGGCCAGTGTTAGTGTGCTGTATTTCAGGTGTTTCATTATAAAGGTCCGCGAGCGGAGTCTTTTTTTTTTTTTTTCTCAGTTTTTCCACCTGAACCTTCTGACTTCCTGCACACCACATCCCAAATCTCTCTCTTTTTTTTTTTTTTTTTACTGCCTCT
Source organism: Brycinus macrolepidotus (assembly GCA_037974445.1). Lineage (NCBI taxonomy): Eukaryota > Metazoa > Chordata > Actinopteri > Characiformes > Alestidae > Brycinus > Brycinus macrolepidotus. Next base: position 870 of record JBBPCZ010106837.1, read on the forward strand.
AAGAATCTAGATGTAACGTCCCCCTTTTTGTGAAATCACATTTCTCTACCCAAAGATCAAAATATTTCACTACTTCATCCCCTTACTGAGTTTTCATTAACTAAAACAAGTGTGGACCCTTGTTACCCCCTCTTGGGTAACTGAGTTTTCCCTTTTATCCCCTTCTGTTGTTTACTGGCCGAAGACCCCATTCTGACAGACTCAAACTGCACAGTAGCCTTCAAAAAAACAGTTCACACAAACACAAACCCAGCAGACTCAAACTGCTGTAACCGGCATTACTTTGGGCAGGACCCAAACACCGAAGAATCCATAGATACCCCCTATTTCAGGCTGGGCTCACAACCTTTTAGAGCCCATACAAATGTTGCCTTGAAATAGTCTCTCTAGATCAGACTCACCCCCCTGGAGTCCTTTATGTCCAAGTTTTCTGGACTCAAACCAGTGGACTTCAAACCAGTACAACCACAACCAAGCCTGACTTAATCGAAGGATTTTCTCACCATTAGATGGGTTGGGGTAAGTCTAGCCCCCCTCTTGTTGCCCTCAGCGCTGGAGTGGCCCGCGGTGGATCCCCCTCTCCGTCCCTGAAGTCTTTTTCATGGGGTTTGAGAGCCGAGCTGCAGCCCCAGGATCCAGCCGTCAGGTCAGCTCCAGTCGTGAGGTCCCATCTGGGGTGCCAATTTATGTGGTGGAAAATCAGCAAACAGACAAAGATTCTTCGCTCATGACAAAGACTTTAATCCGTTAACAAGGAGAACCTTCTCTTTCCTGGGGCAGTCCCAGAAGTCCAGAAGTGTCTCTCATATCAATCCTTCGCAGAGGATTTTATACCCTCAAAATAATATACACATTTATCTCACTAGGTGTGAGTTCACGAATCCTCTCTGCACGAAAACACTTTATCATGTCTTAACCTTCTATGAAGAGGCGCCAAACTGTTTCTCATATTATGGTTCCTCATGTTCCTGACCTTGAACATGCTCAGTGTACCAGAGCAAAGAGATAAAGCCTAGAACATTTAATCAAGACATAGGGTTTTATACAAAATAACAAAGAATCACCAACTGAATATACTGATTCTCTTAGTATATATTTGATTTTCCCTTACACTGAATAGGACCCACACGTACCTTCAGGAGCCAGGATGTTATGTGAGAATCTTATTCTTTGATTTCTCAAGTGCTTTCAATACAATCCAGCCTCTCATACTGAGGGAGAAGTTAGAGGGGATGGGTGTGGATCCCTCCCTGACATCCTGGGTAACAGATTACCTGACAGAACGACCTCAGTTTGTCAGGTTGGGAAACTGTGTCTCTGGGACAATGAGGTGCAGCACAGGGACCCCACATGGGACAGTTTTAGCACCATTCCTGTTCTCACTCGACACTGCAGACTTCAAATACAGCACAAAATCCTGCCACATGCAAAAATACTCTGATGACACAGCTACTGCCTTCCTTACTTTTGCCTTAACTTCTGACTTTCTTGACAGGTGTTGTCTAGATGTACTTAGCCTGCAGTAACTTGGTTGAATAGCAGATGCTGATTTAAGTATAGCTTTACAGGTTTAGGAACAGACTTGGACTACTTGAGCACTGATGTACGTTGCTCTGGATAAGAGCGTCAGCAAAATGCCATAAATGTAAATGTAAATGTAAATGTAAATGTCTATTGTGGCATGTATCTGGAGCAGACTGGAGTGAAGAGTCTGGGTCAGGGGCGTGAATAGTCTGGGTCAGGGGCGTGAAGACTCTGGGTCAGGGGGGTGAAGAGTCTGGGTCAGGGGGGTGAAGAGTCGGGGTCAGGGGGGTGAAGACTCTGGGTCAGGGGGGGAAGAGTCTGTGTCAGGGGTGTGAAGAGTCGGGGTCAGGGGTGTGAAGAGTCTGGGTCAGGGGGTGAAGAGTCTGGGTCGGGGGGAAGAGTCTGGGTCAGGGGCGTGAAGAGTCTGGGTCGGGGGGAAGAGTCTGGGTCAGGGGCGTGAAGAGTCTGGGTCAGGGGCGTGAAGAGTGTGGGTCAGGGGGGTGAAGAGTTGTGCACAATGTCTTGCAGTGAGGGAAGCACCCGCCTACAAATGATAAAAAATACAAACAAAACACCACCAAAAACCCACAGGGGTCAGTTCCAATGTTACTGTTTCCCAGTTTGTCTAGTAAAAGCATTCAATTCATGACTTATTTGATGTTTCTCACTATACCTTGATGTCATAAACAGTTATGTTTAATACAACCTTATATAAATTTGTCCCTTTTATATACCATCCATACCCTTAGATTACATTCTAGCCATAAAGGAGTGCAAAATATGTTAAAATCTGTGAAAAGTGATTTCCATGCATCTTTAAGATACTGAATGAACAGTATCACACCTTGATTCACTTTGCACACCAAAGCTGCACTGAAAGTATCAGTGCAGTAACTTTTACAAACAGAGTTATGGAGCAACACAACATGGAAATGCAAGAACCAAACTCTGATATTTCCATGCATCTGCATCAGGGACCAATTTGTGATGTTAATACTCAGAACCTCTCTAATAATAGTACTATGTTTGGAGAAATAAAAATATGAAGCCCAAAATTAATTGTAAATGATTGCAGTAGTCTATTTCCAAAAATACTTCCAAACAGAGCGGCACAGTTTGCTCTGCAGTGAGCTGAATATGTAAGGCTGTAGAGCAGGCTTTAGCAAAAACCTGTAAATTGATGAGGTTCAGCTAGTCAGGGTATATTTGTCTTCATCGGATAGAAATATTTTTTCTTAATCCAGGTACTGCACTGTACTTTTCAAATGTTTTCTCTACCCTGACACACGTCTCAGCGTATAAGCTCATTAACAGGCCTTGGTTTTGAAAAGTGGTTTATTATGCCAGGAAAACACATAAAATGTACAATGTATTGGTTCTCCAAGAAGAGGATCAGGAAACAGTAATGCCACACACACACTCGACAGAGAACACACGTGTGGCCCAGTGCAGGGTGCTGAAGGCCCACTGCACTCATGCTTGGCATGGAAAGCTGAAGAATCATCACCATCATCTTCCTGGTGGTTCTCCAGTAGAGTGGTCACTGCTGAGTCTGATGATGATAAATATGAAAAAAAAAACCATGACATGATGAGAGGCACTTTACAGAATCATGGAGTAAAGAGATGAAGATGATGCTTGAATACGGCCTCCCAAAAAAAAAAAAAAAATAATAACAATAAAATAAAATTAATTAATAAATTAATCACATTGTTTCTAATGTGTAATGAAACGAAACATAGTACCGAAACCAGTAGAAATCAGTAACAAATCATTTCAGAAAGTGCACGCATGCAGAAACCAGTGTCATGATTACAACACAAACTATAAATTAGGTATTAGTTTGCATTTTTAAATAGTCAAAACTTAAAAGAATAAAAGAACAGTAAATTAGGCTTTTCGAGAAACACATTAGCTGCTTGTGAGAATATTTCCTGCATGGCGGTAACATCTGCGCCCTCAGAGTGTGTGTGTGCTGTTTGGGAACTAATTTGAAGCCAACTTCATTATTTCAGTTAGTCATTTATTACTGTAGTGTTACTGCTTTGACGATTTAAAGGGTAAAAATGAGACAGCAGAAGTGAGAGATGAACTCACCTGAGGAGGCCGAGAGCACATTCCTGCAGAGCTACAGCCAGTGGGCCAGTTCACTCTCGGCAGCGGAGCTCATCATGTGGAAAAGTGTGTCCTTAATATCCTGTCGGAGCTGAGGGTCCGACTCACGATCCAGCAGGCTGAACAAAGCCCCTTCTAGACCCACTTCTTTAACGGTAACATCTAGACTAAATATCCATGCAGCCTTGTTTAGATTTTATACTGAGGGAAATCTCAGTAGCTTTCAGCACTGAATGTCCCGTGACGTCCCTTTTTCTACTCGCGATCCTTAAAAGGAAGCTCTAACGTAAACTTTTTTTTAAATCTTCCTCTAGAATTAGAAGAAGCAGGGGTGTATCCCAATTCAAACACTGCACACTCACAGCAAGTCTAAAGGCCTGTGTCCCAAATCAAACACTGCACACTCACAGCAAGTCTAAAGGGCCGTGTCCCAATACAAACACAGCACACTCACAGCAAGTCTAAAGGGCCGTGTCCCAATACAAACACAGCACACTCACGGCAAGTCTAAAGGGCCGTGTCCCAATACAAACACAGCACCCTCACAGCAAGTCTAAAAGGCCGTTGTAACGATCCGCTCTGAATTATTACAATAAAAAACGAGAACTGAGAGAGAGGTCTCTCCGGCTGAGTTCCCCCACGGCGCTGGACTGTTGTGTCCTGAGACTCCGGTCAGTTCGAGCACGTTTAGTTCACTTTGCAAAATGTTTCTACGAAGTTTTAACTCTGCTGTGATCACTTAGTGCTATTCAGTTCTGCAGGCTGCCGCTAGATGGAGCCGCAGGATCAGAGAGGATGAAGTGGGAGGAACGAGGAGACAGCAGAGGGAGAGCGCACGTGGGGCTGCAGCTCCAGAAGATCTTTTCAGTTTCTGTAATAAAGTCCTTCTCCAGCCTCTCTGTTTCACTCCATGCCAGCCTGAAACATTACAAACCCGTCACACACAGACTCCCTGTTTATTTTAAACTGTTCTTCGGTTGTTATCCTGTTCAAACTGGGAACCTCATTCTGACCAGCCAGTCAGCTGACGCAGATTGACAGGCCCCTCGAGTCACGTGACGGGGTCTGACAGCCTGTCAGCTGATCACCTCCCAGCAGCTCAGCAGGTCAGAACATAAACAAAACAATGACTGACATGCTTTCATGTTTTAGGACCACTACAGGAAAATCTACTCAATGGATATAATTATTAAGGATCACCCTTTTATAACGCTGCTCACTGTTTTAACTTTGCATCTTCACACATGTAAAGAGAATCCTGAAACTTGTGGCGGTGATACACCGTGTCCCAATTCAAACACAGCACACTGACAGCAAGTCTAAAGGGCCGTGTCCCAATACAAACACAGCACACTGACAGCAAGTCTAAAGGGCCGTGTCCCAATACAAACACAGCACACTGGCAGCAAGTCTAACGGGCCTTGTCCCAATACAAACACAGCACACTCACGTCAAGTCTAAAGGGCCGTGTCCCAATTCAAACACAGCACACTCACAGCAAGTCTAAAAGGCCGTGTCCAGTTCAAACACAGCACACTCACGTCAAGTCTAAAGGGCCGTGTCCCAATACAAACACAGCACACTCACAGCAAGTCTAAAGGGCCGTGTCCCAATTCAAACAGCACACTCACAGCAAAGACTAAAGGGCCGTGTCCAAATTCAAACAGCACACTCACATCAAGTCTAAAGGGCCGTGTCCCAATTCAAACACAGCACACTGACGGCAAGTCTAAAGGGCCGTGTCCCAATTCAAACACACCACACTCACAGCAAGTCTAAAGGGCCGTGTCCCAATCCAAACACTGTACGCTCACAGCAAGTCTAAAACACAGCACACACGTCAAGTCTAAAGGGCAGTGTCCCAATTAAAACACAGCACACTCACATCAAGTTTACAGGGCCGTGTCCCAGTTCAAACACAGCACACTCACGTCAAGTCTAAAGGGCCTTGTTCCAATACAAACACAGCACGCTCACAGTAAGTCTAAAGGGCCGTGTCCCAATACAAACACAGCACACTCACGTCAAGTCTAAAGGGCCGTGTCCCAATTCAAACACAGCACACTCACGTCAAGTCTAAAGGGCCATGTCCCAATTCAAACACAGCACACTCACATCAAGTCTACAGGGTCGTGTCCCAGTTCAAACACAGCACACTCACGTCAAGTCTAAAGGGCCTTGTTCCAATACAAACACAGCACGCTCACAGTAAGTCTAAAGGGCCGTGTCCCAATACAAACACAGCTAGCGTTGCCAACGTTCTCAATGCCAAATGCGGGACACTTGCTGATGCTTGTTGCTTGTGAGTGGAGGGGGATGACGGCGGCGGGGGCGGGGGAGGGTTGTTGTATCGGCTTGTGGCTTGTGAGCAAAGGGTAACTGGGGGGGAGTGGAGAGGAGAAGAGACTGTACAGGCATACCGTGCGTAAGGCATAATTAAACGATCGCAAGTGGCCGACGAGGCTGTGATTGGAATACGGGACTGGAGCCGTCCCGGGCGGGACAAATCAAAATCACCCATATTTCGGGATGTCCCGGACAATGCGGGACAACCCTACATTTACCAAAGCACGTCAAACAGTACCATGACAGACGAACACAGTGAACAGGTCACTCAATGAGAATGAATGACGTGACCGACTGGCTAAGCTGCTTCTAGCGCCGAGGTGGTTAAAATGGGATGGTCCACATTAGGGGTGTCTGAAATCGTTTAACATAAAATTTTCCCACAAGGTGAGGTTATCTTTTTTTTTTTTAATAACAAAAGAACCCCCCCAAAGCCGCTATTTTTGTCTCTTTGGGGGGGTGGGGGTCTGGGTCTTAATCAGGGGGTACAGTGCCCCCCAGTACCCCCCGTAATTCGAACCATGGTTCGAGCCCAAATTTAGAAAGGAGAAAGCTTGTATATACCTTGTAGCTTTGCCAATTTATTTATTTTTATTTATTTATTTTTTCTCAGTATCAGTATTGTCGAATATTTGCTGTGGTGAATAAAATCACTACCAAAATGAGATATTAGATTTATAAATCCTTGTTTAGCAACTCTAAAAGAGGAAAATAGTTGTTTGAATAATCTTTTAAGACTTAAGAAACTTAACAAGCTGTGACGAGCAACCCTGTGTCTCTTACTCTTCAGCAGCTATGGAGTGTTAGAAGTAGATGCCATTCCTATGACTACTTAAATGAGCACTATTTGTGAAATGTAATGTAGTTTATGAACTATTTGGCCAAAATTATGTTGTCACTCTGTGTGTCATCTTAATTTGGCTTTCTGGCAAGCAAGTTAATGCTTAAAAGGTTTTAGAGTTTGGAGGTGGCTGCAGCTTTCTAAGTCAGTGTTTAAAATGTGACTTGCATCATCGGTTGGATTTCTGTTTGTGTGAAGGGAGAGGGCACTGTGCAACAGTGAAAACAGTGAACCATGCCAAGTCAACCCTGAGTGTGGAATGGAGTGAGAAAGATATGACCAAAGGCAAAGAGGTAGGACAGTCAGCTGTCTGGGATCAGAAACAAAAGTTTACAACTTTCACAATATTTTGCTATCTGTTAACAGTTAATAAATTAGACGTGCTTGCTGTACACATGTTTTGTCTGTGTCTTCTAGACTGATCTGAGTGATGTCTATCAGCTCAATGCGAATCTAATCCAGACTCCAAGCCAAGTTGGATCTTCCTCTGCTTCAGCTTCCAACAGTGGACGGGCACCTAAAGCTGAAATAGTGAGCGGACATTTTGCGTTCCTGCCTTCTTAAGATGTGCAGCAATCTAGGAATTGAGATACCATGTTTATTTCAATACAAGACCACCCCATCTCCTATTTCAGTTCTAGTCAAAACATTCAGTACAATTTATTTTAACAGAAGTGGATCATCAAGTGAAAATTAGTGGAAAAACAGGAGTTTCCAAAAATGGTGATCAAAAAAAGGATTGCAGAGAAAAAAGAACTGCTAACAACCCTGCATGAGCAGCTAGACTTCCAAAACTGTCCTCATAAGAAAAGCAAGCTCCACTCCTGTTTCAAAAAAAAAATCTGCAGATGTTTTTGTCTGTCTTTCCACTCATTACTGTGGGTCTGAGAAGATGTGTAGCTGTCGAGTAGCTGTTACTGAGAAAAAGAACTTGCACTATATTAATAGTTGAGGCTTCTGAAAAAAAAATGTCTTAATATATTTTGATTTTTTTCTGATGAACTGAATCATTGGAAAAAATAGAAGGTGGTCTCTGAATTTTGCACATTAGTGTAAAAACAGTGAATCCAGTGCCAGAAATAACTATGGCCAAAGGACAGTACTGGGGCAAAAAAAAACCCTGGAGCCCTAATTTATTATTTAGAAACATAATCAGTTAGGGCTCCAGGGGTACCGCAATAAGAAGACTGGGAACCATTTCATGAGTTAACACAGTTTAAGGAATTAACAACAACAACAAGATCTGGCAGTAGCAGTAAAACCACCTGCTTAATATTGTGTAGGAATAAGATGGGCTCGTCTTTGTTCCCCACGTGCGTCAGTGGGAGCTGCACACTGGAAACAGATGTTTTGGAGATGCTCTGACCCAGACATCTAGCCATTACAATGAATCTTTGCAGTGACAGAAAGAAAATTGACATGTCATTGGAAAGCCATGTTTGGTAGATTCTCCACAAGGTAACTCTTTTAGCACTCGATTAGCTTTTGCGTGTCATTGTATTTTGTCCATGAACCTACACCAGCAGGATCTTGTGCATTCACGCATGTTTGTAGGTACAAAGTAAAATGTTTGATGTTATAAATTGAGTAGTGATTGGCCTAATATATTTCAAATTTATGAAATATGTTCCCACATTTAAAAAATAAAAATAAAATGGCCTGGAATTACAGCCAGTGAGGGCTTAAAATATCATCTCCCCTTTTGCATCAACAGTCAATTTAGTAAATGTTCAGGGAAGGGGGCGTTGTTGTCACTGGAAATTCATGTCTTATCTTTGTCTTTCCGAAAGCAGAGCTTCCTCCAAAGATGTCAAAGATACCTGCTCCTTCAGAGCGTAAGTGACATTCTGCTTTGATTGTTTGTTCAGGCATTACAGTGTTCTCACGTATAGCACTGTAATGTTTACATGTGTTTCTTTTTTGAAGCTGCGGTTCTAGCCGGTCCTTCTGAGGAACCAGGTTTGCATGCAGTGCTTTTTTTTATTTTTTATTTTTATTCCTGTTTAACCAATGCACTCTCACTGATGGGGCTCTAAAATTCAGATCATTGTGCTTTACGCTTAACTTGATCTACCCCCTTCTGCACATCCTCTCGTCACTGCGCATGTAGTTCACAACTGTCCTTCATAACATTTTCACTTCTGTTGTGAAATCCAGATGTAGAGAATGATCTTACCTCAGTCCCAACTATGGTGATTCAAAAGCATGTTGCTCCTAATTCAGTTATTTGTAACACAGATATCCACTTGGATTTAATTAGAGTAAGTAACAGTGATCACCCGGTTGCTTTGCACTTAATCGTTTAATTTGGATCCTAAAAGGATGACTACGCGGCAGACATGTCTGTTCCATCCACCTGCACTTCCATCTACTAGCGCTACAATAGCTGCTGAAGATGCTTCCAGTTGGGAAGTACCTACATCTACTATTCCCAGGCGTTCAGGTTAGAGTACTGACTGTCTTTACCAGGACTTTATATTTAAGTATCTTTAGGGATGCACTATTGTTGATTTTCTGGGTCAGTAAACAATATCCTTGTTAACTCATCCTCAGATGCACTGGTCGCACTGTGTCTGATATCTTTTGCATGAATAGCTGGCTGCAGCTATCGGGATTTAGTCACTTGCCTATATGAACTTCTGTGACTATGCATGTCTAAGTTGATTCTGTTCAGTAGGCAACAAGCTTTTGCAAACAGCTGGCAGCTCTGTGCCTCTTTGAATATTCTTCGTTTTAAAAGTTGTCTACCCCTATTTGTCTCCCAAAAACAATGGTTAGTGGTTTTGGCATTGTCCCTGCCAGTCTAATGGTTGTTTGCTACATTAAGTGACAAAACACACCAGACTCTCTAACGATACGCAAAGGTCTGGCTTGCAAGACTAATGATTTTGAGACTGACACTGAACATGTATAACACAGGCTAAAACTGTAAAGATGGATCATAATTTAGTTCACATGTTCTGAATAAGACATAACCATTACTGTAAGGACAATTATTGTTTTGATATTTATATATATTTTGCATTATTTAGAGGCAGTCTTATCCACAGTAGCATATCTTGGTAAATGTCTGTAAAAGAATGCCAGCCATTCTGCCTC
>JBBPCZ010106877.1:0-10793 GCA_037974445.1 Brycinus macrolepidotus
GAACACCAAACAAAGCTCAGCATGACATCTGACACCTCGAGCACCAACACACACCGGGGGAACTTCCATATAAGGAGCTGTTTTCCCGTACAACGACAATTTACCATTTGTTGCACTACCGGCACGGATCCATACCGCTCGTGTTCTAAGGGTTAAACTGGGGTCCTGATCTTTCAGGAGAGACGCCTGTGTTGACTCTGTTCTGTCCATCAGCCGTCGGCCTGGTTACTGTAGGTGGCCCTGCTTTCACTCTGTGTGTTTATGACAGGCCATTATGGCCAAGGCACACAATGTGTCAATGTGCCATGCAGATACTATCAACGCACCATCACACTTAGGGAGAGAGAGAGAGAGAGAGAGAGAGAGAGAGAGAGAGAGGTGAAGAGGGTCATGTTTGAATGTACTAAACCTCGAAACTCTTTTTTGTTTTTTAAGTAAAGCTTTGTTTTTAGAAGAGTTCAGGGATGGAACACTATGGAACACACAAACAAACCCTACAGAACATAAAATTCACAGAACAGCTGAGGCAACAAAATCAACTACTGAACACCAACACCAAATGTCACATCATTTCACTGTTTATCTAGTGATGCATGGGTATGCAACATTACTGGAAACCAGTGTACTAAAACCATTCAAATTGGCATTGTGCATCCATTGAGATGGCTACAGCGTAGTGTATCTACGGAAATGGTTTAAAGGCATCCATAAAAACTGGCATTGTGTATTCATGGAAAGGGGCGTGATGTATCCAAAGTAATAGGCAAAGCATTACAATGGAAATGGATATAGTGTAATTATGGGAACAGAAACTTGGATACTTGGAAATAGGTGTAGTGTATATCGTTGTAGTGTATTCATGGAAGTGGGTGTAGTGTAACCATGGGAATAGATGTAGTGTATCCATGAAAATGGTTGTAGTGTATATGGGTGTGGTGTATCTATGGAAAAGGATGTACTGTATCTAAGGTAACTGGCAAAGCATTACAGTGGAAATGGATATAGTGTATAGTGGGAACAGATGTAGTGGATACTTGGAAATAGGCGTATGTATATTGGTGTAGTGTATTCATGGAAATGGATGAAGTGTGTATGGGTGTAGTGTATCCATGGAAATGGATGTAGTGTGCATGTGTGTAGTGTATCCATGGAAATGGATGTAGTGTGCATGGGTGTGGTGTATCTATGGAAATGGATGTAGTGTGCATGGGTGTGGTGTATCTATGGAAAAGGATGTATTAAATCTAAGGGCACTGGCAAAGCATTACAATGGAAATGAATATAGTGTAACCGAGGAAATAGATGTAACACAACCATTGACCCCTGCAGTGTGTCAGTGGCACAGCGGATTTGTGTAGGTTGGGGCAAAAACTGTGTTCCTTAAAGGAACCTACAGCCTCACCTGAGCGTTAGAACTGTTCAGAGAGCCGGAAACACTTCTCCTTCTAACTCATTTGTTTATTCAAAGAATGAGTGAAAGTGAAAGTGGATGGTGAGATAAGAAGAGCAGATCCTCACCCACGGTGGTGAAGACGGTGCAGCAGAAGAAGAGCGAGCCGTAGAAGTCCCATCTTTTAGGGCTCTGAGACCAAACGGCCTTGTAGTCCTTCAAGATCCTCTGCTCCACTTGGTTCAGGAGATCTGCCTCAGCCATGTCTGAACACGCAGAAGAAGCTCAACATGAGAAAGTGTGTGTGTTTGTGTGTGTGTGTGTGTGTGTGTGTGTGTGTGTGTATTTACTCAGTTCTGAATGATAAAACGTTATCGGGGCCTGCTGTACTAGTCAACATATCAAAAACAGAGACGGCTGATGTTTTCAGGCTTAAATATACAATAACTCAAAATGAAACAGGTACTATGTTTACATCTGTATTAGGAAACTGGACTTTTTTATGCTTTTAAGGACTGTCAGTAAAATTCCACCTCAGATTTTACTAAATGAAAGATCTTTTAATATCATATGTATATAATATGTGTCTGTTTCCATGTTAACACTACATATCAATTTATTGTAAAAAAATATTAATGCAACTATTTGTATAATTCCAATAAAGAATAATGTGCTGTGACATAATGAAGAGTGACATCATATTGATATAATATTTTCAGAAGAGCATAATTAACTAATGCTAGAATTTATTGTTAGTCGCTTTGGAAAAAAGCGCCTGCCAAATTATTGTAATGTAATGTAATGTCTGTCCTTTATAATAGGAACATATATATATATATATATATATATATGACACTGATTTCCTGGAATGATAAGATGCCCTGTACTTAGGGGCTGCATGAAAAAAAATAAATATGTATATATTTTAAGAGATATATATACATACACATATACACATATCCATAGTTAAAAGTATTATTGCAGCTTGGACTGGGCTCTCTGTTCATGATTATAGACCGACTGTTATAAACTGTGACTGTTAAATCACCACATATTTCAGAATCTGCTTCCCTGGCTTTGTGCTTCTGCGCTTGGATGTAGCACCTCAACTACTAAAGGGAATTTTCCAACTTTCTGCATAATTACACAACAGTGAAGACACAAATAGAGTGGGTTCGGTTTGAAATGCTCTGAAACTCACCGATTCAAAACTGTTCACAATGGAGGAGAATGGAACCAGACGTCTGCCTCTAAAAGCTCCTTCACAGAAACTTATTCCATCAAATGGTTATGGTTGCACCACCTGAACCACCCGAGTTTTGGTCCTAAAACTAAACCCATTCATGGCGGAGGGATACATGCAGGGTGTTGTGAGGCCCCAGTCAAAGTGATTTAGTTCAGATCCACTATTTTACCATCATCAACATCCATTTAACACGTGGAGCTTCACTGGGGTGGGGGGCGATAGTGAAGAAAACGGCTGGATTTTTGACGTCTGGTTCCATTCACCTCCACTGGAAAGGCTTAAAAACACGAGTCAGAGCACTAATCTGCTGCACTGTGCCAGAAACTCATCAGAACTGAAAGACCCCTGGACTGAGGGTGGTGGTGGTGGGGGGGGGGGTTACCATGGCGGTTGCGCACTGTGTCCACCAGCACGCGCGTGAGGTTCTGGAGCTCCTTGTTCGTCCCGTTCGGGGCTTCTCCGCCTTCGATGGCGCTGAAGAGCGCGGCGCCCAGCAGCGCGTATCCGATCAGGGACAGCACGAGCGCCGCGTGGGGCAGCAGGGTCACTGCGCACGCGGGGCCGCGCCGCTTCCGCGCCGCGCGCATCGCCATGACCGGTCCGGAGCGCGCGCTCGGCCGAACTACAAAGCTCCACCTTCACGCGCCGCCGCTTCTCCCTCGGACCACGTCGGAGCTCGCGCCTCTCCTCGACAGGTGCGCGCGCTTTGTTGCGTGCAAGCGCCACAACTGCGCCCTATTCAAAGCGCGGAATGCGCAAAGCGGAATGCGCGTGCTTTTGTACCCTCCTCGAGCCCCCCCCCCCCCCACACAGCCCATCATGCGTGCATAAATGTGTGTGTGTGTGTGGGGGGGGAATTACCATGCACTGACTTCTTTCTCGAGCTGCCGCGCCCACTTCACTTCCTGACATCTTGACACCCCCCCCCATCACAACCGCTGCAGACCCCCCCAAACCCCAGCTCTTCATGCACTGGAGCTAATCTGGCTCCGGGTTCGGTTGGGGGTTGTTGGTTGTTCGGGATTTGGGGAGGGGAGGTTACTGGATTTAGCTGAATTAAGTTGCCTTTTTGGATCTCAGAGTACACTGAAAAAAAAATCTGGCTGACATTAACTTAAAAAAAGCTTAGTAACAGTTTCCATACAGAAATTCATTGCAATATTTACTAAGGAAATCCTCAAGTGAAGTTTACTTACTAGTATGAATTGTTAAGTCAGCTATACCCAAGTAGATTTCGCTACCAATTTTCTTTCTTAAAAACAAAATATACTAAGCCTCTGCAAATAAATTTCACTCCTTAGACTACCTTTGCCTCCAGTTACAAAACTCTTGCAAAAATGTTGGGTATGGTCTGTTTGATAGTATGGGATTATGTATATTTATTTGATACTACTGGATTTTGGGAATAAATGGTTTAAAATTGTTATAAGTTAACAAGAGACTCACGAATGTTTGGTAGAAATGTGTTTTTTGTGTGTGTGTGTTTGGTTGACTGATGACAGGTCATGACGCACCGGGGTTTTTTGATGGGGGGGGCGGTATTTTGGAAGGGGGGGGGAGGAAATGTGTATTTCATTTAAGGATATAATTTTGCTGTTGATGGATTAATAAAAAAGAAATAAAAAAAAATGTTGGGTATTAGGTTATTTAACACATTTTTTCTTTACTTCTTTTCAGTACATTTTTAAGTAATATTTACACAACATTTTATCTACCACTATGCTACAGCTCTGTTAAATGCATGTAGTGGATTTGCATTGGCTACTTTTTAGTCAATAAGATTATTTTACTCTAAGACAACATAATACGTGATAACAGAGGTTTTTAGACAACACCTTTATTTTGTTCTGGTGCATACATAGTTAACATATACTTAAGCGCAACATATATAGCACCACATGGTTGGTATTAAACTTTTTTAAATCTTTGCTAACAACAGAGCTGTTAGAAAATGTTAACTTTCTTAAAAAACAGTCTCAAAAAGGACATTTCTTTCTTATTTTTATTTTTTCTCCCAAGGCCTTGAGGAGCTAGAACACCCAAAAAAGAGAGCTAGAGAGCTAAAATGCCCAACAAAATACCCAGAAATATCAAAGTGCAATAACTTTGTCAGAAAGGTAAGCAAGTGAATCCAGAACAAAGTGCCCTCTTTTGGGCCTTTCAAAAGGGAACTCCATCAATAGTTGTATTTAACAATTCACAGTGTGTTTTTAATGACCCCAAACTCTATTACTAATCTCTAATACTTCCTTATTACCCAAGTATTTACTTGGTTCAGACGCTTACACGGACACATTCATGCTACAAGTTTGTTGTGCAAAGATCAGACTTTAGGAGACATCTTCAGAAAATCAAGCTCAAGAAACAGCTTCTGAAGCGCCTCAGATGTGTATTTCAACTTTAATGGGAAACTCAATTTCACTGCATAAATAAAGTCCATGAGCAGAAGGCAAGCCTTTGCCACACTTTTACAGTCAGCAAGAACCTCTTTTCCCTCAATGATGAGCATGAGTGTAGCCTTCCTGTGTTTCATTTCCATGCACAACAAAGATCTTCAAGACTTCATGAGCAAAGTCCTCTTTGATGGCTTCTTTGCTGACATCCTGTCAAAAACACGAGTCAGTGCTCAGAAGTCATTGTACTTCAAATGTTTTCTGAAAGTTCCTGCATATGCAACTGGTGAGTTACTGGTTTGTAGCGGCCAATTAATAAAATCTACACATGAATAATACAATCAAAGTAAGACACACAGAGCAAGAGATTGGTTAAATGCTTGTAACTAGGTTAGATTAGGTAACTAATGATTTCAAATAATTTACAAACACAAAGACTAAAGGTAAGTTATTGTAATGATTTTTTTTGTGTAATAGTTTGTGTATTTTTGTATATTCAAAATTGTATATTGTATATTATTTTTTCTCACAGATAAACATTGTTTGAAAAAAGCCAGATGGTGGTTTAAACATTTTCAAGTATGTTCAGGATCCTCACACACTCCAGAAGAAAAAAAATAATTTTGCTAACTTTTGTTTTGATTCCAAAACCAGGGTGCATCTGGTACTGTATCTTAAACGCTCATTTTAGTTAATGCCTTGACATTCGTTAAACAGAACTAGAAAGTTTCTTCCCTCCACACAAGTGTTATGAGTAATTATTGTTTACCTATAAAATATTAG
The DNA here is from genome assembly GCA_037974445.1 of Brycinus macrolepidotus. NCBI lineage: Eukaryota > Metazoa > Chordata > Actinopteri > Characiformes > Alestidae > Brycinus > Brycinus macrolepidotus. The sequence goes on from JBBPCZ010106877.1 coordinate 5,813, forward strand.
AAAGATAAAAAAAAAGATGAAAGTTAGATTATTTGGTTGGAATAAAACAAGTTTATTATGGTTTGAATAATTTTTGGAAACCCAAAATTTAAAAATAAATTACCTGGTAGTCTTTAATGAGTTCCTCCCCAGACTCTCCAAGGAACTCCATCAAGCAGCGGATGATGACATCTCTTCTGCGTTCAACATTTTGCTGTTTGACAGAAATTAAGTTATTGCAAAAACCAATATGTAATAGCATAATACAATCAATGTTTTAACTTCCATGTGGATGTACAGACGAAATGTCACCAGTTATCTATTTTTTAATCATACATCCCAAAACAAGATAAGAATAAGAATATAATTTTATACGTTACCTGGCTGATTTTGTCCAGCATGGGTCTTATTTTCATGCCTGCAACACCCCCTCCCCCCCCTTTGTTCGAAATGTCTCCAGGAGTTTGGTAGTAAGTGTCCAGCGTTGACAAAAAGGCTCGCTCTAGATGAATTGTCATCATCCTTCTGAACTCCTCTTTGATCTGAAACATATGATAAAAACATAACATACACATTGCATTGTAAGGCAACCTCAGGAAAAATGTACATTATTTATTACAACAATTTCAGCAAGCAAGTCTTCAAACTCAAGCAAAGTATAACTTACTAATAATCTTGCAGCCTGCACATACAAAACAATCCAAGCAACAGGTAAAGAAACAAAAAATGGACTTACCTGATTCTCACAGAAAAGAGCAGGCCATCGGTCCAAGATATCTTGCACCACAGGGCATTTCTTCACAATTTTTATTCTTCAGTATGAAAAAGACAGTTTAGTGTGGTAAGATGCAAAATATTGCAAAATACAGTTATACTACACACCTGACCATAATCAGAACCTGATTACCCTATCATGGTCTGCCTTAGAAAGAGAAAAGTTTATTTAAAAAAAAAAAAAATAATAATCAGTTCTAAATGTGAATTCTCATATTAACCTCAGACATCCAAATGAAAAAAGCCTATTCTCTGAAGTACATTTTGAAAGTAGCATTACTGAGCTGACACTTCACAACAGCAAGACAACTGAACTCTGTTGATCGCTGGCGAGAGTGAGGCATCTCACAAGGCAGGAGATGATGCGTACATCCCGGCAGTGTTCCAACCTATCATACCGCTTGCACTGCTACGTTTGCCTGCCGCGCAAAACTTAAAATATTTTACAATATTATGGTATTGCTATCGTCATCGTAAGACCGAAATTCCTAAGTCGAACCATCGTAACTCGGGGACTCTCTGTATTTAAATCATTCAAACGGTTCTGAATTCAGAGTGATGTCCTTAGTTTGAGCCTATTTCTGTTAATTTGAGCCTAGTTCTGTTGTAATCTGTGCACGCTGAAATTTTTGACCTGTGGTTTCTACAGATGTACAGATGTATATTTATACATATATTTATATTTAAAAATAGTATAAACATATATGTACAAATAATACTTATATATATTTGTTAACATTTATCTTATATTTATAAATATAAATCCATATTACATATTCATATTGTAGTTTGTATATTACTGTATATTATATTGCTCAGTATATTGTTCTTTGTATCTTTACATATTGTTGTTGTTTTTTATGCTGTTGTGCATGAGAGACAACATCGACCGGAATCAAATTCCTTGTATGTGTTCGCTCACATACTTGGCCAATAAACGCGATTCTGATTCTGATATTCATTAAATACAGCCAAACATCAAGCTGAATGCAACATATTCAGTTACATCTAAGCCTAAACTTAAAGTTCAACCCAGCCAGATCTGTAGATCATCTACAGAATCTTGAGCTCACTGTGATTCAACATAACAATAATCTGTGTTTTACATTTGTTAAAGAACTGCAAATTAAATTTAAGTCGCATTGTTAACTTGCATCATTTTTTCACAGTTTATTAAAACCGCTTTGTCAATTCAACCTAAAAAATACTTTTAAAATAAGCTACTTAACTGGTTATGTTCAGCTTTTAATGAAACAATGCACAGCGATTTTTATGTTTTTTTTATATGAAGTATTATTTTCCACATAAAAAGAAAATAATCATCTTTTGAATTTTCTGAACTTTTAATTGTAAGTCAGCAGAACAAGAAGTTGTTTTACAGTCTGTTCACTTTTTTATTTGAAGTTCACTTAACTCAAATTTTTAAGTCAACTCTAAGAACTTGTTTTTGTCCACCTTTTACAGCGCAATTAAGCTGAGTTGAACTGGAACAATTTGATTAAAGTTGCACTGAGTTGAGTCTGATCAAATGAACATGCTCTGAGTTGAGTTGGGCTGATTTCAAGTGAGTCCATTCGGTTAAGATGAGTTGAACAGAGCTGATTTGAGATGGACTGATTTGAACTGAGTATATTTTGGTCAGGTAGAGTTGAACTAAGTTGAGTTGAGTTGGGCTGAGTTGGACTGATTTGAATTGAATGTATTTTGGTCAGAACTGTGATTAATTGTTGTATTGTGATGATTTGTTGATTTGAATGAACAGGATTGAAGCGAGTTGAGCAGATTGAGCTGGGATGTACCGAGTTGAGTTGAACTGAGGGGATTTAACTGAGTTAGACTGCGTTGAGCTGAAGTGAGTTTGTTTAGCTGAGTTGGACTGAGTTGAGCTGAAGTGAGTTTGTTTAGCTGAGTTGGCCTGAGTTGAGTTGGGTTGAATCGAGCTGATTTAGCTGAGTGGGACAGAGTTGAGTTGAGCTGAATCGAGCTGATTTAGCTGAGTGGGACTGAACTGAGTTGAGTTGAATCGAGTTGATTTAACTGAGTGGGACTGAGCTGAGTTGAGTTGAATCGAGTTGATCTAGCTGAGTGGGACTGAACTGAGTTGAGTTGAACTGACCTGATTTAGTTCATTTCAAATGAGTTAGTCTGAGTTTAATTGAATTGAGTTCAAAAGAACTGAGTTTAGAAAAACGGCGACCTAAAAATACACTGAGAAATATGCTGACCTAAATATTACTTATTGTGTTAAGAAGCATCTTAACTGATTTTAACTAAAAATACTTCAAATTAAATATCGGTTTATTCAAAGTATTTGATTGGAATAAAATCAGACGGTTTGCTGGTTACCAGAAGAAGCCTCTTTGTAGATCAAGCTGATGGACCATATTAAATTAAATTTCGTCTATACTGTGCTGTGGTTCCTCCACCCAGGCGTCTCCTCTGTAAGGCCTTATAAGCCCATGAGTTCCTCAGCTGACTTCATCCCGTCCCTCTTGCCGCTGTCTGCTTACTGTCCGGCGGGTAAATATTTATGTGAAAGCCCTTCACACGCCTCTAACGCAGGGGTCCGTTCTCCTCGCGGCTAGTGAGGGGGAATCTCTACCAGTTGCCCTTTAGCACAGAAGAGGTGCTCGAGATGTTTGTTTAGATAAAGACTGTTTTCCCTCCTGCGCAACTCTGATTCAGGCATAAAATTTGGACTGAAAATGCATTTGTTTAATTTATGGTGTGAAGATAATAATGAGAAACAACTCTGAAACTATTATGAAACCTTATGAAGATTATCATACTTTATAAAACCCACCATGAAGTCCTCCTCCTGATCATCACCTCCAATAAAACCTCCCACCTCCTCACACCACCATGAAAACCTTGTTACCTATAATCCACCATGAAGACCTCCTCATGAACTTAATCATTCCCTGCTACAAAACCCATCAAGAAGTTCTCCTCATCTTATCATTCACTGTTACAAAGCCCATAAAATTTCTGTATGAAGTTTTCATCATCTTCATTCCCTGCTACAAAATCCACCTTGAAGACCTCTTCATCATCTTGTCATCACCTTATCATTCACTGTAACAAGGCCCATCAAGAAGTTCTCCTCATGGTCAGCATTTGGTTACAAACCCTGCCATGAAGTCTTCATCATCTTCAGTATCCCATGTTACCACATCTACCATGAAAACCTCCTAATGATACTCATCATTCCCTTCTACAAAGCCCACCCTGAAGACCTTCTCATGAACATCATTGCCTACTACAAAATCCACTCTGACATCCTCATCATCTTATAATTCACTGTTACAAAGCGCATCAGGAAGTACTCCTCATGGTCATCATTCAGTTACAACCCCTACCATGAAGTCTTCATCTCTGTCATTCTGTTACAAATTTCTGTATGAAGTTATCAGTATCTTCATCAGTCCCTGTTACCAATCTATCATGAAGACCTCCCTATGATCTTCACCACTCTCTGCTACAAAGTCCATCAAGACGTTCTCCTCATGAGCATCCTTTGGTTACAAACCCACCATGAAGACTTCATCATCTTCACCCTTATACAAAGTTCTCATCATCATCATCTTTCCCTGCTACAAAACCCACCATTGAAGTCATCCTCCTCCTCCTCATCATCATCTTCATCAGTCCCTTCTGCAAAACCCACATGAAGTCATACTCCTCACCATCATCATCATCATCTTTGTTTTCTCCCACAAACTCCAGAAGCTGTCACCAGCATGAATTCCTCATCAGGTTCTTCTGGAGCAGGATGTTTGGAAGCACTTCGAAGATGGTGTAACTTCACTGTAGAAGAACTCCTGATGCTGAAGAGATGGAGCTGGTGTGGTGGAGCTGAACCTCAACCTTACATTCACATACAGTAAATATTACATACCACTCACACATTCAGCTTCACACAGATGTTCAAACCTGCTTCTGTATCCAAACCATCCATGAAACCCATGGAAGAGAAAACTCAATGTTCTCAACATTCATTCTCAATATCTCAATATTCAATTTTCTGATTTAAAACAGGCCCCTAAAACAGGAGCATGGTAGGATTACTTCATGTATAATTCTGTGCAAAGGTCTTGACCCCCTCATGAGACAGCAGGTCGATTCAGTGATCTACTGCAACATGTTCAAACACACAGTAAATCCAGAATAAACACAAAGAGGGTGTGTTTAATTCTAACAGCTTTAAAGTCAGTGTGTGTTCTGAGCT
>JBBPCZ010106888.1:0-10792 GCA_037974445.1 Brycinus macrolepidotus
GGCCTAGTAGGAGGTTTATGGATGTGGTGAGGGAGGACATGCAGGCGGTTGGTGTGAGAGAGGAAGATGCAGAGGATCGAAGGAAATGGAGACGGTTGATCCACTGTGGCGACCCTTAATCGGGAGCAGCTGAAAGTAGAAGAAGAAGAAGACTGGCCAGTTCAGATTACAGCTATTTTGAATGCTCAGGGTGGAACCGCGTGAACTGGAGTGATGTGGACTGGGAGACTGTTACAGATGGAGCAGAGCCTCTTTATTGTCTATACTGGATTCTTATGTAATGGATATGACTGCAGGCTCTGCTGATTTCTGCTGAACTGTACACGTTTACAGCACATTACACTCATGTAATAATATACACCCCCCTCCCACCCATTCTCAGTCAAACAGAGCATCTTGGAGGACAATACAATACATGCATGTCCAAAAGTATCCAGCCTTTCGAATAATTGGACTCCTTTACGGCGCCTCATTAAAACTGCTGACAATGGAACAACCACACATGAGCCTAAGGCTATGCAGCAAATTCAAACGGCTGCAATCAAATCCTCACAGCAATGTTCCTAAATCAGTACCTGACCTCACTAATGCCCTCATGCAATCAAATCCTCACAGCAAAGTTCCTAAATCAGTACCTGACCTCACTAATGCTCTCGTGGTTGCAATCAAACTAATGCTCTCATGGCTGCAATCAAATCCTCACAGCAATGTTTCAACATCAGTACCTGACCTCACAAATGCTCTCGGGCTGCAGTCAAATCCTCACAGCAATGTTCCAAAATCAGTACCTGACCTCACTAATGCTCTCGTGCAATCAAATCCTCGCAGCAATGTTTCACCATCATGCTCATAGGGTGTCTACATACTTTTGGACAGATTGTGAAGCTGCAGACGAAAATTAGGTGGCAAAAGCAGAAAGTTCTTTCTCACAGTGTGATACTTTCACTCTGGGCCCTGTAATTCAGAATACATGCAAATATCTGCAAATATTATAATTTGCATTAATCAAAGGGTAACCTCGGATACAAACGTTTAGATTCACAGATTCTAATGGCGGCTCAGGCTGTCCCTGATGACCCCTCCCCCATTCTCGCATGCTCACACGTCCCTCATTAATGAATTATTTGGGCTTAATTAGTGCGGCTGCAGTAATAACTCACTCACTCTGCTCCCTAATAACCAAAAAACACGGGAACACACTCATAACTCACAATATCAGCCCCATCCGCACTTCTGCTGTGTGTTTGATGTTCATGGTGCAGAATGAGCACTCAAAGCTGCTCCATGTCCAAAACCACATTTTTTACCAACACATTTTTGGGAGTGTGCAAAAGTTTAGTCCACTTTTTGGTTGATTTTCTAAGTGTTAACAAGTGCGGAGAGCACTCTATTGCAATTACTTTATGCTAGTGGAGGAGAACAATGCAAAATGTTTGTCATTTATTGTGTTTGTTTGTGTTTGTGTTTGCTCTTTGGGCAGCAATCAAATCCTCACAGCAATGTTTGCACGTTTCACCAGTGAGGACGTTTGGTCAGCAGTGTTTACGTGACAAAAATGGTGTAATTTGCATAATAATATCCATAATTTATTGAATTTAAATAATTTAATTTGGGGAGAGCCCAGGAGACGCTACATGGTGTGATTAGGTGTGTATAGTTGTGTGTATGTGTGTGTGTGTGTGTGTGTGTGTGTGTGTGTGTGTGTGAGTTATGGGAGAGATAAGCCTTTGCATATCATCACAAAAAAAGCGACTTGCAGTGGATGGTGTGTGTGTGTGTGTGTGTGTGTGTTAATGGTGTGATATGCAGGGGCTGGTCATTACTATGGAAATGACATGCCATCATATCAGAGACAGATCTTGACCCCAAACTGACCTGAGATCAGAGATTACCACAGTAACACAGCGCAGGATCAAGGACGGGATATGGTCACCTCTATGTGTTTGTGTGTGTGTGTGTGTGTAATGTGTATAGTGTGTATGGATCTTCCAACACTAACTTTATAGGAAAACATTTCTAACTTTAAAGTAAAGTGGGCCCTTATAGTCACATGTGTACACACCACAGCACAGCACACAGTGTGAACAATGTGAAATTCTTTCTCTGCATTTAACCCATTCACCAAGTGAAGCAGTGGGCTGCCACCAACGAGGGGCGCCTGGGGAGCAGTGTGTGGGGACGGTACCATGCTCAAGGGTACCTTAGTGGTGCCAACGGTAGTCCTGGGATTCAAACCCACAACCTTCTGATCACAAGGGCAGCTCCCTAACTACTAGGCCACCAGCTGCCCCAAAGGGCCCATATCTCGAAAAACAGAACGTTTTGGAGCCTTTTACTCTCCCTCTATCTGAACTGAACATCCCTCAATTCTTTTTACAAATAAAACACTCTGATGTATATTTTTTTTCTCCAGGCAACATAGTCCAACTGTGATGTACTGAATTTGGTGTTTTTGTGATGTCACAAAGTACTGCACCAACTCTAATCAGGCAAGCTTGGCTCCGCCCATTCATGCTGAAGTTATGAGGAGTGTTTCGGCCTCAACTGCATCGTACAGGGCAGCCAATCTGAGCAGAACTCATTTACATGTGCGGATTTTAAAGGCACAGTAAAGAGCGTCTGGAAAGTATGGGGTAAAAATGAGTCCCGACTGTTTTTGGAAAAACAGAAATAAATGAAACACATGAAAAGCAGGATATGTGCCCTTTGGTAATTTTGGAGCATTTCTACTGGACAGTTCTTCAGAACATTTTCACACATAGATTTATGTATATTTATATATTATACATGGACTTAAAAGGTTTTGATAGACGTCAATGACGTCCATGGCCTGACGGGCGACTCCTGAGAAAATATGAAGGTGTGAGAAAAAGCTTGAAGGAAAGTGTGTGTGTGTGTGTGTGTGACTGATTCCCAGCTGAGCGAACGTTCTCTCTGTGTGCTCACAGGCATGTGCAGCTAGAACAGATCTGACGTGTGTGTGCCGTCATGCGTACAGTGTTTGTGTGTGTGTGTTTCCTCAAATGAGTGTGTTCATGCATGCATTTTTTGGACTATGTGCAAATTCACACTCACACTCACACATCAGAAACATGTTATTATGTGTGTCTGTGTTTCACTATAAATTGATCAGAACAGAAATAATAAAATAAAGGAATAATTTAATAAAAACAGAAATAATCTGAACAGCAAAGAGAACTCCTCCCCCTTCACTCATTTCTCTTTTTCTTTCTTTTATTTTCACGCTCTCTTCTTTTCTATTTCTCTTTTCTTTATTCAATGCCTTTTTTTCCTTTTTCTGCTCTCATCCTTCTCTTTTTATGCCCATCTCTCATTTTCACTTTGTTCCTTCTTTCTTTCTCTCCTTCACTCTCTCTTTCTCGTGCATGTTTCTATTCTTCCTCTTTTGCTTTTTTCTCTCTCTTTCCCCTTTCTAGCTTTTCTTTCTCATATTGTCTCTCTCTCCCTTTTTCTCTTTGCATCATTTCTCCCATCCCTCTTCTTCCTTTTTCTCTTTTTTTGGGAGAGAGAGAAACAGAGAGGGGAGAGAGAGAGGAGGAGAGAGAGAGAGAGAGAGAGAGAGAGAGAGAGAGAGGAGAGAGAGAGAGAGAAAGAGAGAGGGGAGAGGGAGAGAGAGAGAGCTCTTTTCCCTTTCTGGCTTTTCTTTCTCTTGTGTTTCTCTCTCTCTCTCTCTCTCTCTCTCTCTCTCTTTCCCTTTGAATCTTCCTCTCTCTCTCTCTCTGTTCTCTCTCTCTTTCACCCTCTCCTTCTCTTTTACTTTTTCTCTCTCTTTTTCCCTTTCTGGCTTTTCTTTCTCTTGTTTTTGTCTTTCACTCTCACTCTCTCTCTTTCTCTCTCTCTCTCTTTCTTTCACTCTCACTCTCTCTCTCTCTCTCTCTCTCTCTCTCTCTCTGTGATTAATGTTTTTGTGTTTAGCCGTTAAAGGGCGTTTAATGAGTCGATGGCTAGAGCTCATCACAGCAGCTACTGAAGCGATGAAGTGGAGAATGAAGGAGAGGAGATGGAGGGTGAGATCGAGAGTTAGATGGACAGAGAGGTGGAGTGAGGGATGGAGAGAGCAGGAGTGAAGGAGGAGGAGAGGAGCCTCTTCAACAGAGCGAGACGTAAATCACTAAATCAGAGGCTCCATGAACTGCCCGGAGTCACCTACATCACCCAGCCTTGACACACACAAATACACACACACACACACACACACAAACACACACACACACACACACATGCACACACATGGGCAACATAATCTGTATGGAGTCTGAGATCCAAATGTTGAATTTGGTGTTTTTGTGATGTCACAAAATACCATGTACCAACTCACATAAGCACTAGTCAGCCAAATCTAGCCCTTTAATCCTGAAGTTATAAGGAGTGTTTGAACGAGGCACAGTACTGGGCAGCCAATCAGAACAGAGATCATAAACATGCATGGGTTTTAATGGCGCAGTAAAGAGCGTGCCCTTTAATGGATGTAAATAAAAGGGTAATTTTGGCGTATGTAATCCATTCACCAAGTGAAGCAGTGGGCTGCCACCAACGAGGGGCACCCGGGGAGCAGTGTGTGGGGACGATTTGGTGTTTTTGTGATGTCACAAAGTACTGTACCAACTCTAATCAGGCATATAAGCCCTAATCAGGCAAGCTTGGCTCCGCCCATTCATGCTGAAGTTATAAGGAGTGTTTCGGCCTCAACTGCATCGTACAGGGCAGCCAATCAGAGCAGAGCTGATTTACATGTGTGGGTTTTAAAGGCACAGTATTTCTATTGGTCGATTCTTCAGGACACACAGTGTAAAAAAAAGAAAAAGAAAAATGGACTTGAAAGGTTTTGACAGACAGCAACAATGTCCACGGGGACATATAAATAAATGTTATGAGGTATAGTGTGTGTGTGTGTGTGTGTGTGTGTGTGTGTGTGTGTGTGTTTGAGAGTGAAGGAGGGAGCAGGTACTGAGGAGGTTTAGGAACAGGACGTTTCTCCTGGGGCAGACAGATGGTCAATAAAGTGGTGTGTGTCACCTACAAGTGTATGTGTGTGTGTCTTTGAAAGACTCTCTGTCTTTGTGTTTTAATTTATGTCTCCGGTCGAGTGACTCCATGCAAATTCTGTCCAGAAAACAGTAAACATCTCTCTCACTCACACGCAAACACAAACACACACTAACTGATCTATGACTCTCCGACACACAGCTGGAAAGAGAGAGAGAGAGAACGAGAGAGAAAGGCAGAGAGGGAGAGGGGAGAAAGAGAGAGAGAGGGAGAGAGGGAGAGGGGAGACAGAGAAAGAGAGAGGGGAGAGGGAGAGAGGGAGAGAGAGAGAGAGAGAGAGAGAGAGAGAGAGAGAGAGAGCTCTTTTTTAACAGTATTTAAAATGATGCTCTATCTCTCTCTAGTGGCCAGACTCTGACAGAGCTTTTCTTCACCAGAGTTTCACTCCAGTGGTCACACTAACACTTAAAAGCTTGATTGCAATCAAATAAAAGCAAGACGTAAATACAGATATAAGTATATATCATTATTCTAATCAGCCAATCCTGAAAGACTTCAGATTTGATGAACCTGATGAAGTCCTGCTGATCGAGTCCAGAGTGATGAATAGAACTGTAGATGTTTCTACTATAACTGAGAACCCTGCAGAACATCAGGTTCTAATAGGTTCTAAAAACTAATTTCTAATAAAACTAAGTTCTACTAAAAATTTTATCCTGAATGAAGTTCTGATAAAATGTATATCCAGAGTGAAGTTAATAAAATTAATATCTAGAATGATGTTCTAATAAATTAGTATCTACAATGAAATTATAATAAAATTAACCTTCAGAATAAATTTCTAAGAAGATCTAGTTCTTCAAAAGTGAAATCTCGAAGTGGAAAATCTGAAAATGTCTTTGTGTGGTCTGGGAAGAAGTCGGTTTTAGCAAATTCAGTGTTCTGTTCTGTGTGCAAGACCTCACAAAGGTGGCCAATCAGTGACCACACAGGCCAAAAATGACTAAAAGAATTCTGTCTGGAGGCTCTGTGAAAAAGTCTTGGCACTGTGGAGTGAACTGAGGTCTTCCACTAAACCTCTGATGTCCTGAACATCCTGAACGTCACCCTTGTTGAGGAACGTCCTGCAGAGTTTCTATATCTGGTTTTGTGTAAACAAGCAGCTGAAATATCAATATTGATGCATTTCAGGATAAATGGGGGATAAATGCTCTGCAAGCTGTGTGCTTGCAGAGCAAGCACACTATTGCTCTTCTTAAGTTTTATTATTATTATTCTGTTCACCCGTTTTTTTGGCCCGCTACTCATCCCAGGGCTTTTGAGATAGAGACACCGTTCCAACCCTGACACGTCGGGACTGATCTGGAATAGCGTGCTTGTTCACAGCTTTATGCTAGGCCTTGTTGTTCGTTCGTTATTCCCGTTTTTCCGGCAAAAAAATGGCCCATAGGAATGAATGGGTAGAACTTTGGAACAATGATGTCATCCACTCTACGTTTACGTTTACATTTACGGCATTTGTGTGGTTGGGGCTGGTGATTCGGTGAGAGAGAGAGAGAGAGAGAAAATGAGAGAATGAGAGAGAAGTAGAGACAGAGAGAGAAGCAGAGAGAAGCGCTCTAGCTGTTAGAGTGAGAGCAGCAAAAAAAAAACCCCAGCATAAACTGTGATTTCAAAGTTAAAATCCACATTTTAAACCATGTAAAACCTGAATTAAGTTGAAAAACAAAGATAAGGGGAGAGAGGACATTGTGGCAGTGAAATCTGCCTTGTTAAAGACATTTTTAGCCAGAGAAAGTGTGAGAACAATAAACCAAAGCCATTTTAAAAGGAGGATTTCCTTCTTTTAAACCATGACAGTGTTTTACAGTGTGTGTGGATGGGGCTGGTGATTCGGTGAGAGAGAGACAGAGAGAGAAGCAGAGACTGTGGCAGTTACAGCTGAGTGAAGGCTAACTGTCATTAGAATCTTTGGTCATTTGAAATTCGATGATGTCATCACTCTAGCTGTTAGAGTGAGAGCAGCAAAAAGACCCAGTATATAAACTGGGATCTCAAAGTTAAAATCCACATTTTAAACCTTGTAAAACCACGGAAATAAGTTGAAAAACATATATAAAGGTTAGAGAGGACATTGTAGCAGTGAAATCTGCCTTTTAAATGATGTTAAAGACATTTCTAGCCAGAGAAAGAGAGATCTATAAACCAAAGCTGTTTAAAAGAAGTGTTTCAGGGCGCGGAGTCTTTTAAACCATGACAGTGTTTTACAGTGTGTGTGGAAGGGGCTGGTGATTCAGTGAGAGAGAGACAGAGAGAGAGAGAAGTAGAGACAGAGAGAGAAGCAGAGACTGTTGCATATATAAGGGTATAACAGGTTAGAGAGGACATTTGGTCATTGGATGAGAGAGAGAGAGAGAGAGAGAGAGAGAGAGAGAGAGAAAGAAAGAGAAGCATAGATAGATAGATAGATAGATTAACGAGACCGTCTAGAAGTGAGCAAGCACACTTTGCATTTTCTCTGTGGAAATGCAGTCTAGTTTATTTAGTAAACCAACAAAGACTATTATACTGAGCAATGCAGAAGAGGGAGGACCACCTTACCCACCCAGAAAGAGAAGAGAGAAATAAGAACCCTGCCAATAAATAAATAAATAAATAAACAAGTGGCCCTGAACTCCGAATACAGTTGCAATTTGGACACTGTAGTGAAGACATTATAATGATGCATTCATAGATCACCAGTAAAGAACAACTTTTAAAACAAGAAACAAGGAAAAAGTCTGTTGTTTCTGTCTCCTGAACATGACGGCCAAGTGAAACCACTTACTGCTCTAAATATCTAACATTTCCTTTTTTGAGACCACTGTTAGAAAGTTATAAGACTTTTACTCATTTCTAGAGATGTTTGACTTGTTTTAAGTACTTTTATCTAGAGAAATATATTTGGTAAATAGTTTTATTTCATGAAATGATACTGGAAAAAAGCAAAATTATCTGCCAACAGAATAGCAAACATTTCTTAAAACAAGAAAATTATCTCTAGAAATAAATTCAACAGTCTTTTCATTTTCTTTTCATTTGACTAGATTTAAGATGACTGTCTTTACAGTGAAGCCTGTCCATATATATATATATACACACACAGTGTTCTACATATATTTATATATCCACTCTGTACATATATATACATATATATACTCTATGTGTACATACAAACATACATTTATCTAGGTTTACATATACCTATATATACATTTATATTTTCAATACACTCATCCATATTTATATTTCCAGATTGTTTGTATAGTGTACTTTTTATACTGTACTGTTGGTATAGCTTTTATTCTAGTTTTTATTCTATTGTTTTTAATTTTTGCTGCTCTTATCTTTGTACTGTCCACTTTCTGCTGTGACAATGCAAATTTCCCACTTGTGGGAATAATAAAGGATTATCTTATCTTGTCTTATCTCTTATCTTATTTTGATATTAATGGAAATACATTACTGACTGTAAAACCGGTCACCAACCTCATTATCTGAACCAATTAACATTAACCAGGATGGGGAAGGGGGGTACTGGAGCGAGAGGTTGAGAAACACGCTGAACAGGTCACCAGTCCATCACAGGGCATCAAAATAATCAAATAAAAATATTTTTTTCTCATTTTTTTCTAACAACTCTGTCATTATCATGAAATGTCATGACTCTACGTTGAGCTGCTAATGAGCAATGAGGAGTGAAAGAGTAGGATTTATACATATCAGCATTTGAAGGAAATATACATACTTCTAAAAATGTAAACTGAACTTTCACTTAAATCTGCTTCATGTTCTTAAAGGTGTTGAAAAAGATACAACAGCCTGAGCCTCAAATAACAGCTGAAAGAATGTCCACTAACAGAAAAACACTGTTTCAGCTCTCAGGATCAGGAGAACTTATTTATTCAGTACTTCATCCCTGAACTTTAGGGCTGGTACAGTTAATACTGTACTGATACTGCTTATCAATACCGATACTTATTGATACTCTTATTGATCCTACTCTTCATAATCTGGTGGTACTCTTCATAATCATAATCACAAAAAAAAGCTGTGAGAAGATTCAACAGTTGTTTTATTGTGATTTTCTGGAGAAATAAGGATCCAAACTGTGTCCTGAGTTTCCAGTATATAACGAGGGAGGAGCGTCGCTACAAATGTTCTGCTCAACAAATGTGTGTTGATGTGCAGAGCGCCGCTCCGTCCTTCCACTGATCCAATCCAGCATCGGCCGTTTGAAGACGCAGCTGTGTTAGAATGTATTAACACTGCAGAAACACACACAGCAGCACCGTTTATCCAGGAGAGTCTCCAGATTTCAGCACCGACCAGTCAGGAACTGGGACCAGTTTAGGACCAGTTCTCCAGACACATCTAAACTGGACTTTCTGTTTTTACTTGTTGACAGCGCTGCTGTTTTGCTCCTCCTGAGTGGGCTTATTAAAAATCCAACACTTGTCTGGTGATCCACATAATAATTATAAACATTTTTTTTAGGTCAGTAGTGATAAATAAAAATATGATATTTTCTGGCAAATAAAGACTCAAATGGTGAACATACTGTAAATTTATTTTTTAGCAAAGAATATTGAGTGTATTTTTAAGAAATATTATGTGAATAACATGCAAATGTTGCATACAAAAGTTGCAGGTTCAAACCCCCACTTTCTGCCATTGTGTCCTTAACCCTCAGTTGCTCCAGGACGACTGTCCCTGTAACTAATGACTGTAAGTCGCTCTGGATAAGTTTGTCTGCCAAATGCCCCTTTACCTTACCTTAGTGTACAATATGTGAGTACAATGGTTTGTACGAGTTTAAAAGGACCCAGGAGCACAATTATTTGTCAGACAAATTGTGTCCTATTCATTAAAACCACATCACTGGGGCGAACCTATTTGTAACTTGACCCCATACAACCAACCAGAGACTCTTAGGCCAACACACTGGACCTATATTTACATTTACAGCATTTAGCAAATGCTCTTATACAGAATGACGTTTGTCTGTGCTTTGTAGTGCACAAGAAAACACGCCCCTCATTCTAGTAAGAATAGACATGTAAAAGCATCACTGAGCAGAAATGAGATTTCAGGTTTTTACCTTGAGAGGAGGTGTGTTAAGCACTGAGAGGAACTGAAAGGGTTAAGAACACTAACCTGGAGGGTGGAGCAAAGTCATAGGAACCTTTGCAAGGGAGTAGCTGGCAGCATTTCTCCGTAAAGAGGCAGACAGTCCACATGGTGAGTCACGCTGCTCCTTCCATGCTTATCTTTCACATTAAGGAGAGGCAGAGAGTAACCAGAGGGCCCAGCTTCTTAAAACTGAGAGTTAATTTTATATTGGATCTTTATGAGCATCTTTATGTGGTGATTTACACCACCAGTCAAACACTGAGATTTTTTACATTTGCATGTTACTCACTATTTACTAAAAATACACTCAGTATTCTCTGTTAACAAATAAATGTACAGTCCGTTCACCATTTGAGTTCCTTCATTAGCCAGAAAATATCATATTTTTTATTCGTCACCTACAAAAATCCTCCTAATATAATTATACACAAAATATCAAATAAAACCTGTTTAAACCCGTTTTTCTCAGAGTGTGATAACTAATGTGTCTTAGTTGACATTAGAATAAATGCAAACAAACAAGAAAGCAGTAAAAAAAAAGTATCAGGATTTGTTTTGTTTGTAAAAAGTAGTTGATATTGTGTGAGCTGGTGAGGAGAACACAGGTTCGGTT
>JBBPCZ010106907.1:0-10792 GCA_037974445.1 Brycinus macrolepidotus
AACCCTTGAGCTGATGCCATCTGGACCCGCTGCCTTCCTGGCTTTCATCCTCCTCAGTTCCCTCCTAACCTGGATGGATGAAATTGTGTGCTGGAAGTCGTGGTTGGGGGGAGAAGCAGTGAGCATAGAATGTGGAAGAGGTATGAAGTGTAGAGGAGAGAGTTCTGTTCTTTGTGGCCTGAGATGGTTCCAAGGCCTCTCCAGACTCTACTGTCATTGTTCTGCTGAAGTTGGTTTTCCATCCTCTGCCTGTAGTGTAGTAATCTTCACAGGCTTCAGATTCAGATGTTTACAGAAGAATTTGATTGATATCTCCCCTCCCCCAATACAACACTGGTCAAACTGAGTTGCATGTCCAGATATGAATTACATTTGAAACCACATGCAAACGCGGCTTTAATCCGACTGGGAAGAAGTCATGATTTATGTGGCTTTTTGGCCTTCACACTGCAGAAAACGTAACTTAGGTTCGCATTGCTCAAATGCCCTGCCCAAAAAAACTCAAATTAAGCATGTATGTGTGTCACATGTGTCACATAACACAAGAATATTTTGTATTACATACATTCTTTCTTGCCAGGGAAAACGAGTTCTGATAGCTAATGATACTGTCTTGCTGTCTAGCTTGCTTTGTTTGATTGTACAAGAGCACAGGCTAAAGGATTAAATTTAGGGAAAGGTTCTAGAAGGAGCATTTTCTTGTTTGCAGTGAATTTTGCCACAATCCAGCTCCAAAACTCAAATTATGCATGTATATGTCTAGTATTTTATATTATATACTTCTCTCTCTCGATTTTTGTCAGTTAGTATCTACGAAAATTAATTACTTTAACTGAAACGACAGATTCAGAGGCAGTACCTCAGTCCAATCGCATCTAGATAAGGAAGCTTGAACTAGCAAGCTAAAGATAGCAATAAAATAACTTGCTGAATTACCCTTACCTGTTGAAATACTTAGCTGCATTTGGTGCAAAAAAGCCTCACTCACTCACTCACTTTCTGTAACCGCTTATTCCTCACTAGGGTCTCAGGTACCTGGAGCTCATCTCGGGGTCAATGGGCGCAAGACAGGGACTCACCCTGGGGACTCACACACCATTTGCTCGCACACTCACACCTACAGTCAATATAGAATCCCCAGTTCACCTGACGCGCATGTCTGGGTGCAGCTTTACTATTTCAGCGATTCTACTACATCGTCCAAGTTAGAAATTTTTAAGAACGCTCTGTTGGTTTTAATTTATTTTTGATTCTCTCAGCAGGGCCCTCTGGCATCTGACCAGTCTAAGATATAGCTGAGTGGCTGTTCCCCTTTTAAGAAAATTCTTTGGGTTAGACTGTGGTCACGTTAGTTGCCACACCAACAATGCAGTAGAACTTTCTGCAGCCCATGTGAACAAAGCCTAAACAATATCTATCATGAGTATAATCACACCTCTGCTCAGAAAGGACACACACATGTTCTCAGGTGGCAGGCCTGTCTAAGCGTTAGTCAAAAAACATTGAAAGTTCAATCCCCAGTGATGCTACAGCTATCTGTATCTGGGGGTCCATGAGAGCATAGTTCTCAGGCTTCGCTCTCTCTGAATGGGAAAGATGCTCCCCAATAACTGTAATGGTGGTTAGCATTATAAGCATTATAACAGTATAAGCTGTCCACAGATGTGGGTGGAATTAGACACATCTAAACTGAGTAGCAAATCTGGAATATGAAACAAAGGACACACATGTACACATTCAAATTAAAGTTACATGGATGACACATGTGATACACCCTCATTTTGTTTGCTCTGAATCGCTGTATTTTCTGCATTCTGAAATTTGCAGCTCTGAAAAAAATGACATCTGTGCAACATTTAGGCCAAAAATCTAATATAGTGTAAAGTGACCATTTTGTCATACATGAACACACCACAGCACACAGTGTGAACAGCACAAAATTCTTCTCTGCATTTAACTCATTCACCAAGTGAAGCAGCGGGCAGCCAGGAACACAGTTCCCAGGGAGCAGTGTGTGGGGACCGTACCTTGCTCAAGGGTCCTACTAGCAGTCTTGGGATTCAAACCCACAACTTTCTGATCGCAAGGCAAACTCCCTAACCAATAGGCCACCAGCTGCCCACCAGCTGCACCAGCAGCTAATAATATGTCAAAAAACAATTAAGTGACTGTTGCCTTAGTTTAAACATACACAGATCAGCCATAACATTAAAACTACCTGTGTAGGTCCCATTAGTGCTGCCAAAACATCTCTGACTCGGCAAAGTCAACATCTTGAATTCTGTCACTTCCCTCAAACTCTTCCTGAACAAACTTTGCGTCAGGGCACATTATCCTGCTGAAAGGGGCCAGTGCTAATAAGGAATACTGTTATCATGAATGAGTGTACTCGGTCTGCATTAATGTTTAAGGAGGTGGTATGTGTCAAAATCACTCACGAATGTACAAACCCAAGGTTTCCGGCTTGCCTTCTTCCCATATTGCACCTTAGTTCCATCTCTTCTTCAGGTGAGCGATGCATACACAATGGGTCATCCACGTGATGTATATAAAAAAGAAAACATTCAGTTTCTCCATGATACATGATGCTCTTGTGCCCATTGAAGGCTCTTTTGGTGGTGGACAGAGGTTGGCGTGGCACACTGGTCTACGGCTATGCAGCCTCATATGAAGCAAGTTGCGATGTACTGACACCTTTCTATCAGAGCTAGTATTAGATATTCTGTGGGATAGGACCGTGTGGGCTAGGTTTCACGCCCTACCTGCATCAGTGAGCCTTGGGTGCCCATGACTGTTCACCGATTGTACTTCCTTGGACCACTTTTGGTAAGTACAAATCCTTGCATACTGGGAACACCCCACAAGACCTTCTGTCTTGGAGACATTCTGATCCAGTCATCTAGCCATCACGCTTTGGCCCTTGTCAAATTCGCTCAGATCCTTAACACTTGCCCATATTTCCTGCTTTCAAACCATCAGCTTCAAGAAATGACTGTTCACTTGCTGCCTTATATATCCACCCTTTGACAGGTGACATTTTATAAGATAATCAGTAATATTCACTTCACCTGTATTCAGGGCCGGCGTCAGAGTGGATCTACTGGGCTGGCATCTAATTGACTATGGGGGGGCACTATCGATCGTGAACTATATTCATATGGGTGCTGAAGCGTGTGTAGGGGGGCTGTGGCGACTCGCTAGGGGGGGCAATGCCTTCGAATGCCCCCCCTTGATGCTGGCACTTGCTGTATTTACCCTGTGTCTATGTTTTGGTAAAACATCAAGTCAGAAAGCACTTTTAACAGACACACTTTAGCATACACATTTAACATACTCAAACCATACCATCATTGCAGCTTTAATGCAGTCTTAATATTAGACATTTACTAGGGATACTAGGGAATCTATAATTTACTAATAGATTAAAGATGTAGGCTTAGACACAGCCTAGTCTAGCTGTGTCAGGCAGAACTACTTTTGAAGAGTAGCTCCATCTATAACACCATAAATACCTTAAAACCTAAAAAACTGTCCTCATAGGCAGCAAGTTTAGCAATCAGTTGCTTATCATTTATTTGATGGTTTTTGATTATGTTTGTCATTTTACAGTTTTCAGTACATTGATTATGTTTGTCGTTTTACAGTTTTCAGTACATTGAATGTATTTATATATTAGCATACTTACTAACTCTAGTCACTTCGTGCTTCGGTTTCAGATTGTAAATTAACTTATGTCTGACCCCACAGTACAGGATAATCAAGCCAGTTTCATTCAGGTTATTCATTTCAGGCTTGTCTTAACCATTACCTTATTCTGTAGTTTCAGTTGTGTATAATGGGCATACATAATCCGGTTATCCCCATTCCAAATTCGAATGATAAATATTAAAGATGCATGATATTTACCACTCACCATCCTATAGTGTAAGCGGAACCTTAATTGTTTTACTTGCAAGGTGACTGAGTCAAATGTTATTAGCATGCAAGGGCATCAACTCTTAGTGATGTAATTACTGTTTAACTAGTGTCTCAATAAGCTGTTAGGTTCCATTTCAGTTAAAATGTCACGAACCTAGACAATGGTCTTTGAAGGGAGGGGAGGGGCAACAGTGCATAGTAAGCATTGAGACATACCTTATCCTTGTTAAAGAGATCTGTTTATTATGACTTGTGTTTTTGTAGTCTCTGTGGGCGAGGATGGTGAAGACAGCTGTGATGTGGATGAAGAGAATGATGACCAGGCCTGTTTGCCTGCTGTGGGAGGTGAACCTAGGAAATGCGAGGCCACCCAGAGTCATATGGTCAGTCATGTAGACTGCAAAGTATAGTTAATAATAATTGGTTGATTGTTTTTTTTGCATTTTTTGACTTGTCATCAGACCTCTAAACCTGAATTGGTAATCGGTCAATGACAGCATGACCACTGGGCAAATTCAACTAATCTATCTTATGTGTGAATCTGTTGGACTGAAGGGTATTTTACAGAAAATTGTAAAGGGCTTACAAACTTTAAAGTACCACTGAAACCACTTAAAATATTATAAAAGTAAACACATCACCTTCCAGCAAGCTCTATAACATAAGTTCTGCTGACATAGGACTCTTCAAATGTGCCATAAATGCTTGGATTGCATGCAGTCTCTCAACACAATACTTCGCACATTGTGTTCATCACTCAAGCCAGGTATTCACCCTATGGCAAGAACACTGCGCCTTTCAAACCCATAAATAATTCTGCTAATGCTTGCTGGGATATACATCATGACCAAATTCAAAGCGTCAAAGAAGCCTGACTGATGACGCTGTTGAAGAATGAAGATGTGATATAGTACACTGCACAAGAGCTTCAGGAAGAATACTCTACATCACCTGCTACCAGAAATACTGGGACAAGATCTGGATTATTAATTACCTAGCCATGTGATTTATTAGGACACTGTTGTCAGCTGAGACACATGGACAATTCATGCGCATTGCATCATGAACAACCACACAGAACTGCAACACGCATGTACAGAATGCTCCAATGCTGACAGCTCTAGTTAAATTATTAGATAGTAGTTATTGACATGAAAATTGAACCTGAAACCTGTTTGTCATCTGTATTATGTTTTTTTAATATTCAATACTATTCACGAAGCTTGCGGATAATCATCACTGAACTTTAAATAGTGTGCCTATCACTGTAAGACACTCTGTTCATCTTATCTAAAATCAAGTGAAAGTGTAAAAGACCTTCTTCACACAAGCAGCACACACATCTGATTTGTTGACATCAAATTCGAGCAGGAAATATTTTTTGCAATCTCAATGGCAAAAAGCCACACAAAATTATATTTTTTCATCAGATGTATGCATAGAGTATCAAATTTGATTAAAATATATTAACATGCCATTTGGTGAGTTCATATTTAAAGCGCCTTTTGTGATTCACTGTGTAGCACTTCTTGTCATCAGGAAGTTTAACAAAAAAAATTTCCCACAATATTCTGCATCTCAACAGATGTATTACTATGGCAACCAGTATAGATATTAGAGCCAGTGTGACCACAATCAGATTATATGAAACACAATTTTGCCACTTTTTGATTTACAATGTGGACACTCAGTCAAAAATATGGGTTTAAGAAACAAACACAATTTGCCATACTGTGTGAATAAAGCCCTTGTATTTTTTTTCATTCATAATGCAGGAAGGCTGATGGGATGGAACTGAGCCAGGAAGTCTGAGGCAAGAGGTCACTATGCCTGATGCAGAAATACAAGACTACAAATAGTTTGGTGCTTCTTCTGGAAGCCACTCAGCTATTTCCTGTGTTCAGAAATGTTTTTTTGTGATTGTCTTATCAAATGCTGTACACTATTTATCGTTGTCGTCAACTGTAAATCGGGGCTGCGGGATGTGGGCGAGCAAGCAGCCTTCTCAGTGCTCACTGGCTGATTTAAAAGGACCGAGCCCACAGGGCTCAAGCGGTCTTTCAGCCAGGAACAGCTTCTCAGAACTGTTCCTGGGGGCCTCCTCATCTTTTCCCTCCCTTTCCACATATATGCTTGAGCCATGGCTTCTCTCTGTGCCATTACTTAATAACTGCTGAGGTCGTTATAGCACTTGGATATATGAGTGTCTGACTCTGCCTGTGATCACAGGCTCTGACCTTGTCACCGGAGCTGTTGACCTGCTGATGAATTCATGGAGGAGCTCTGGAGAGTGGAGTCGAATTAATTGGGGATCCAGCACGTTTGCATATGCAGACTTTCTATGCTCTGCACAAGCATAGCGGATGTAGCCGTTTGAGAGGCAGCAAGTTGTCCACTTGTGTTTACTGCGGTCTTGAACTGATTGTCGTTTTCTTTGTAAGGCAATGAAAACAGACAGAATTTATGAATAAAGGGGGCAGTTAAAGCAATAACTATTTAGCATGTCCGGTGTTAGGAAACATTTATATAACAAGCAGCAAAGTCCTGTTTCCTGAAAACAACGAGGGTGTCAAAGCACATTTATTGACGAAGCAGGCTCCTACTTGTCCCCATTTTTCAGTAAACTAAAAATAGACACAGTCTAACTGCAAGACTGATGATCCCCCCTCCCACCACCCTGTGTAGTCTTCAACTTTTATTTTCTGTCTTTCAGACTATTTGCAGTCAAGCCTTAGGAGGGAGGAGGATTTTCCCCCTTAATCTCCAAAGCACAAGAGCTTATCATCCTTTTTCATTTGTTTGTCTTGATTATGTATTACACTCTGGATAGGACTAAACAAGAAATATGTCACCACAGTCCAGTAAAACACCTCTCAACTTCCCACTTCATTTTTTTTTTATTGAATATTTAGTCAGTTCAGTATTAGTAGGTGTAGCAGATGCATGATTGCAGCGACTGCCGTGAAAACATGAGCCCGCTTGATTTTGAAAGTAAAAAGTACGTAACCTCTACAGAGAATTCTTCTGCACAGCAATGTGAACAATGCTTCTTTGCAATTAACCCATTCACCAAGTGAGGCAACATTGCAGCCACAGGTGCAGCAACCGAGAAGCAGTGTGGGCATGTTACCTTTCTCAAAAGTGCCTCAGTGGTGGCCCTGGCAGTCCAGGGATTCAAACCTACGACCTTCTGATTGCAGGGGCAACTCCCTAACCACTAGGCCTCCAGCTACTAGGATAAAATATGGTCTGCACAAAAGTTGTGACACATTTTACTTTTATGCTTGTCCAATATGTTAAACCTATATATATATATTTAGGATTAAGAATTGATTTGCATACATACCACAATGCCAGGTTACTTAAATTCAGTCTATGCTACTATAACAAGGACAGAAATATGAATGCAAGTGCTTATGCATCTTATTATGACTTGTGGTCAGGAAAGTAATCCATTATATTAGAAGGTGTAAGATAAGGTGGGATGCAAATGGTCAGTGCTTTTGGAATAACTGGTGTATTCATCATAACCTAAATAGCTATTACTACGGTTAGCTAGGGTATTCCAGGGGGTGTAATTTAGCAAGACATGAAATGCAACAAGTCAGGCTATAGTTTCAACAAGGAGGTTTCACTCCAAGATGAACCACCTGAAGCCAGTTATGTCAGGCTGACTTGGTTAACCTTTAACCTTTACAAGCCTGCAGAAGCCTGATTGTGTTTTAAGTGTGTTCACTCACTTGGAAAAGCATTTGGTATTGTTTATTTTAGCATTTTTTCATTGTGGAAATACAAAGTCGTTTTTAATGCACTTTTTTGCATTATGTCAAGCAATATATACAATGTACAGCAGAGCTAAACATAACTTCAGAATGCTGTGGGACACAACACACAGACGGGCAGTTCTTTTTGTCTCATTTTCACGAGTGCTACGATTTATTTCCCCTTCCCTAAACCATGCAAACATGGCTCCATTTTTCCTGCGCTTCTGGACAACTTGGTTTAGGATAAACGTTGTAAAGAAAGTGACGCAATGGACACGTTTCTCCAAACAGCACCGCGCGAGAAGGTGTGACACACACTGGAGTGGAAAAAATGAAGACAGGGAACCCAGATCTACTTACAGTAAGGCCACAAAAAGCGTTTTTAACTATGAGAAAATAATTTTAGCATCCTCTTCTCCCTCATCTCTGCACAAGTCACACCTGGTGCAGTTCTTTGATCACAACAGAAAAACTCTGGATTGCACATCTGCGCCTTTTCAGCTTCCTCACCTGAACCTCCTCCAGCATCCCTCAGCCAACACAGGACGAAAAGACAATCACTTAATTTGACTCTGATGTCTACATTGCACACCCACATGAGCACACGTACGAGGACAAACTGCGTCAGTGTGTTTTATTCGTGTGGAAATGACGAACAGAGTCAAATCGGTGCATATTTTTTCAGCCACAAAATATTAACTACGAGACTGATTTATCCAGGTAGATGTGGCCTGTGCAGCAGATGTGCTCACACACACACACACACACACACACACACACACACACACACAGAGACGTCCGTCGAGAGTTCTCGTTGGAGGTTCAGTTCGCTTCTCGTCACGTTTCCCTCCATCAAAGCGCTGAAGGCTCCATACGATACATGCTATGCTTTTTTGTTTATTTTTTGCAAGAACTTGGAGAAGGCGAGCTGAGGTCTGAGGTGCTGGCGCACGGGACTCGCTCCTCCTACTTGCCCACCTCATCCAGGTACTTGCGGTTGAGTTCGGCCTGTTCCCTCTGGTTCTCGATCCGAGCCATCTCGATCATGTTGCGCAGCAGGTGGAAGGTCAGGTCGATGGATATGGGCGGTTCCTCGTTTCTCTTGGAGAAGCCCGCGAGCTCCTCCTGCGAGAAGCCCTCGTCCTTTCGCCAGCGTTCTCTCTTTGGAGCCTCGGAGCCCAGCCCCTGACCCAGTCCCAGCCCCTGCTCTTCCTCAGGCGGGTTGATGAAGGCGCTCCTGTGCGCCGCGAGCTTCCTCTGCTGCAGGAACTGTAGGAGCTCTTCGCCCAGCAGGTAGGACACGGCTCTGTCCCGCAGCAGCAGCGCCTCGTCCAGCTGCTTCCTGTACCCGCGACCGTCCACAGCGCTCAGGTCCGGGGGTCGACACGCGCCCAGGGGGATGTGGGTGGTCAGGAGGACGGCGGCTAACAGGAGGGCGGCGGGCACGAGCTTCATGATGGACACGCGGACACAGACAGGAGCTGAGGGGAAATAACAGTGTACAGAAGAGACGCATAAGTGTAGACGAGTCGAATAGTTATCTTCTGGACCGAAAGTTAGAAGAACTTCTGAGAAAAGACTGACCCGGGCACGTTCGGAAATGTAAGAATTAAACTACTTTTCAGCACTCCTAGCAATAAATAAGGTCCTTAATAGAACTCAAAAAGGTTGAAACTATTTTTAATAAGAAAACGTTTCTTTTAAATTTTATGTAAATAGAGAAAAATAAATTAACCTGTTATTCAAATGTGTTCATGGTTCTCTATATTAACCACTGTCTTGACTAAAGAACCCCTAAAGAACTATTTTAGGCGTGTAGGTAGCAACTTCCTGAAAGGTCCCATTAATAAATGAGCATAAGAGTAATATCAATTATAGCCGAACTAGTACACAGGCATTCACTGCACTGCGGAAGAGTGAAAACTGATAATTACAAGTGTGTAAAACTACTTCAGAAGATGAAGCATATTTGCTGTGCATGCATGTAAATATATTTAAAACAAGAACTCATTGAGCATCAACAAATCAACCCCAAGACGGACTAGCAGCAAAGATGTCTCTGCGTAAAACATTAAAAAAACAAAACGGCCAAACAGTGTGGGATCAAAGAGAGCGACTTACTGCGGGTTCTCTGTGGCTTCAAAACTTGTGACGGTCAGGAAGTGTGAGTCGGGACTTGGAGCGGACCAGTCGTTTCAGAAATCTTTGAGAGTGGAGTGCCTGTAGCTGAACGGTTATATACATCCAAGATTGCTCCATTGACGTCAGTGCGAGTGCATAAACCCGCTTGTAAATTAGGCAGCTCCAGAGAGGATGGGACGGGTCCGGGTGGTGCCGCGGCTCTGTGCACGGCGCAGAGTGGGGGTCGTTTGGTATGGTTAAAGGCGAGCTCACCAATCGCGTTTATGAAAGAAGTCTCGGAGGCTGTTGTAAGACTCGTGAAGAACCTGAAGGGCAGTCTGGATGGTCGAAGCTGGCCGAGAGGTTTGAAGAGCAGCCTGAGTGATCTGTCCGTGACTGTGCGAGGGGGAGAGAGCCCCTGCCGTGATGCGTTTCAGAAGGAGCTGACCGCGGTGCTGAAACCAGACTCCAAACTGGAACTGCGTCCACTAAAAACACCACTCTGAGTTCTTGACCCAAAAGCATGCAGTGTGCTCCCAAAGATCATGATGCACGTATTATAGGCACACTCCTCATCTCTCCTTCATATGGTATTTTGTTTTACTGAAGTAATCTGATATTTCCAAAAACAGGCCACAGTAATGAATCTCCTCCACATCCTGTTTAAATCTAAATAGTCTAAATATACAAACAGTGGAACTGTAAGTCAGCACAACTCCTTTTCCACATTCAAACAGCCTGTTCTTCCCACTCGCCACCATTAAGATGACCTTCCCACATTAAAACAGCATAAAGCAAAGATTAATCTACTATCAAAATTGACCCCAGGACTGATAAGGAGATTAAAAATACTACATTCAATTTCTTTTGTCTCTGGCTTCCAGCAGCTGACTTATGGCATTAGACCACATGTGGACTGGGACCAAAAAACGGCCCTGGCATTTTTTGGTCATGGCGGCCCACTATGATTATTTACACGATATGTGAAA
>JBBPCZ010106918.1:0-10792 GCA_037974445.1 Brycinus macrolepidotus
ATTTTGTTTAAGAGTGAACAAGAGATTTGTTTTCTTTGAATTATTCAAGTTCTGTAAACGCTGCATCATTTCTCTTTTGATGTTTTGTTATTTCCTTTAAAAGTATGTTTTAAAGAACAATATTTTTATTTGGAAATTAGTAAAAATATTGTCAGCAGTTCTTAAAAACTAAGGCAAAGCTGTTCAGTTCAATACTTGCACCTATAAAAGATAAAACCAGAGAAACTGAACATTTTTGCAGTGGTCTCTTATTTTTTTTCCCGGAGCTGTATTTTTATTTTTTACAGGACTTTTAACATTTCTAAATGCCAGTCTGGTTTATTAAACAGCAAATAAAGTAATTTAAGGAAACTGTGGCTAATAAGTACCAGGATCGCGCACATGTGTTTCTTGTTTTAGCTTTGCCCACACAATGTGAGCTTTGGGTAAAAAAAAAAAAAAAATGGTCGAGTAAAAACAGCAAAATTGGGTGTAAAGATATCAAATCTGAACTTAAATTAATGTTCCGTGCATGCTCACCTCTTATGAATAAACTGGGGAAATATCAGGCGGTGATTTTCCTTTGAACAACCATTTTTCAACATACATTTGCATGCACGCACACACACATATATATTTATACATAGAATTTTCTCACCGGATTAGATTGGCTAGTGAGGTATGGTTCAAAGTCATTGTCATGGACCGTTTCCTTTTGGTGAAGTGAGCCATTTTGCACTAAAACAGAAAAAACAGCTTGGTCATAAACCAAACACACAAAGTTAGAATTACATATCACCCTTTTTTTTATACAGATTAAGTCATCTGCCAACACTCCCCCCCCCCAAACTGCATATCAATGGCACCAATCTGAGCACTGTAGTGATGAACTTCCCTCCAAACACATGCAAATACATGACAGTGGGGCATCAATTACCAAAAAGAGTGGTAAACCTATCATAATAACACATGATGGCTGAGATTCAAACATGCAAATCTAGACTCACCTTCTTTATACATCTGTGCATCTGTCTGTCTGTCTATCTAAGCTTACAGCAACTTTTTGGAACACTTATGACAAGTAACCAATATGATACTGCAAGGAATAAAGTGATTTCATTGCATGATCAATGTGACTTCGCATCAAGGAGAACAGACACAAAATAACCCTTGCTGTGATTGTGATAAAATACATTTTCTGTTTGGAAGTGTGTGTGACTACTGTTATGCTACCCACATGTAACACTAATCTAAACATTCACCTTAAGACTCCCTGCTTGAATTGCAATAATTATGTCATGTGTAGCTCTCTGACGCCACTGGCTACAATAAGAAAATTGCACAGATACACAAGAACCCTTGATTTGTGATAAAATATACATTTTGTATGGAAGTGTTTCACACACACACACACACACGTGATTCAACACAAAGCCTTAACAGTGATCTTTCTGACCCACATGTGGCCGCCCTGCTCTCTCCGAGGAGCAGATTTGGAGGCGAAGTCATGATTTTACCTGGAAATGAGTCAGCTGACACTGTGACTGACTTTCTAAGAGTGTGTTGGTGACTCCATTCACTAAGACATGAATCACTCAAGCCCTGTCCCTTCTGACTGGTGTGACAGAAGACACCTTACAGAAACCTGCTGAATGGAGTGAGCCCTGGTGGCTGAGAGAGGACCATGTGTGTGAAGGATGGTGACAATCTGTGCAGTGTAAGACACTCAGTGCAGGCTCTGGGTGGTGCACTAATGTTCGCCAGGCTGGAGATGATGCATGCACACACATGAGAGCAGTTAAGATGCAGCTTTTGAGGCAGAATGCAGTTTCACAACACTGGACAGGGATCGAAAATTCCCGTTAGGCCACGACCAAACGAGAAACACTTCGTTTTAGACTGAACAGAACGTTGTTTTTCTTTTAAAAGCCCTCTTTTCCCCTCCTTCATGAATCTCTCCTGGCCTGACAACATCTCTCTCTTCTCCTGCCTGGCGCGAGCCTGGACAACACGAGCTGTTAGCTTCATTAGCTTACCTTTAGCATCTTGTCCTTTTGACGTCTTCATATCCCGTTTGGAGCAGATTTCACAGCAGACAGAGAAAGAAAAACACACATTTTATTCACTTTGCACTCTTTCGCAGCATCACAGACATGCTTTGTGCATTTATTTACGTTAAAAAAAACACCAAAACACCAAAAAAGCCCCCCGTTTCCCTGACGACGCGGCGGCCCTGCCGCCTCTTGTACGAAAACAGGGCCAAATAAAGCTGGAAACCGGCTAAATAAACACTTTATTTCCAGACAAGAACAAATTACAGCCCTTTAAGAGCCAAACAAGCAGTTAATGGGCCAATTTGACCGTTTAGAAATGAAAAAACGACGCTCTCTTATGTAAGCCAGCTAGCAGGGCTAGCTGGCTAAGTTGTCTGGAAATGGAAGTTGTAGCGATTAAACGGGCGTCTTTTTAACTCGTTTAGAACCAAATAATGGTTATTTATTAATTTTTAAGTAATAGTGAAGAAAAGCCGAGGTTCTAATCTGGTAGATGAGCTGTAGCTGATGGCTAAAGGTAGCCTGGAGGACCCGCGGGGCCCCATTTCTCGCAGCCCCGGAGACGAGGCCTCGGAGCCGGGGAACCTTGCGGACAGCCCCGCGCCTCTCCCCGGAGCACGGAGCGGGCATGAGGGCCTACCTGAGGATCAATACTGGTGGTAGACATAGTTCATCAACAGAGCCCCCTTGTGATGGACCGAGAGTCTGGTAAAAATGTCAGATTTTGTGAGGAGTCTCCAGAAAGCCCGTATGTTTCCTCTCCCTCTATAAGCGCTGCTGTGTGGGTCTTCTCTCTCTCTTTCTCTGACTCTCTCTCTCTCGATCCTCTGCCTCTTCCACGCCGAGATTCTCCCGATCCCGAGGCCGAAGGGCAGCGCCGCGTGCCGGGCGGGTATGTGTGCGGTCCGTGCGTTTCCTGCGGCTCCTGTGAGGTCCTGCGGTGCGGATTCTGGCCCGGTTCGGTGCTCGGAGAGAGCTCTGTCCGGATCTTCACCCTGCAGCCCAGCTCACTTCCCCCAGCTCCATCCGGGACCTCAGCACGGCCCGCTGACGTCACGGAGACCGGGGCCACGCGGAGGGAAGAGTTTTAATCTCAGACACGAGGAGCAAAACAGGGACTTTATATTATAATAAATGTTTTTTTTTGTGCATTTATTTATATTTATAAATACAAAATCAGCTGTTCATACAAGCGTTTAAAATCCAAGTCTCATAGGAGGTTTATTACGGTTATAATAGTATGCCTGTGTGATGTCTTATGATCTATCTATCTATCTGTCTGTCTATCTGTCTGTCTATCTATCTATCTATCTATCTATCTATCTATCTCTATGCTTACTGCACTTTTTGGAACACGTGTGATATAATCTATAATATATAATAACAATGCATAGAATAAAGTGATATTTCATGCATTAATGAGAACAGGCACAAACAATTTAATCGTCCCCAAATTGATTTAATTGTAATTTACTAGTTTACTCATTATTGTTATGCTCTCAAATTCACTCCACCCACATCTAACATTAGCCTAAACACTCACGTTGAACTGGAATAATGTCATATTCAGTTTTCTGACATTGCACTGGCTGTGGTAAGAAAGTTGCATAGATTCACAAGAACCCTAGCTGTGATCGTGATAAAAAGCATATTTACTTGAATGTGAGGCTGCACAAAATATCGTCTATATTTCATTATCGCAATATTGGTCTTGCAAATGGGCCTCTAACCAATCAGTGTTTCTGACAGGGTGACCAATCACAGCTCCAGGGTTTATTAACCAGGGTTTTATGTAATCCAACAAAAGTCTCATTATTTTGGCCAGTCTTTAACAATTAAAGACCCTGATTGGCCAAGGTGTTTTTAAAGGGCCTGTATTCCACATTTTTCTTCTTTTTTCCCTCTATTTCTTTTTTTTAATTGTTTTCCTATAATGTGTCATAATTCATCCCAATTCATTACATGACCATTATCCGTGTTTTTGTTACTTTGCCTTTAGGACTGACATATGTAAATTATCTCTTTCCTGATTGGCTGCCCTGTATTTTGAAATTGTATTTGAAAAAATATTTGCAGACATCAAACCTTTTTAATTCCAGAAAAGTGATTAAATAGGGCCTTTTAATATATCGAAAAGAATCGCAGTTGCAAAATGTAGCAGTTTAATCACTTTAATGATACTTTGTCCATATCGGGCAGCTCTGATTGAATGGAATCATGTTTTCTGAATAAGAGGGAGATAAATAGATATATGAGGGTGTGTCATGGATGTACAGTTTTTATGTGAGGCCCAGTAAAGACTAGGCCCCCATGCACGTTGGGCCCAAGTGTGATGGGTCACACTCACTCCTCGCAGCTCCAGTCCCACTCGATTAAACAACAACATGGATAGCCTTTACTTTGCTTCCTTCAAATTGTGTTCAGAATATTGAATCCTGAACCCAATATTGAGGACTGAGTGTTGATACAGCCCTATTATACTGCATTCACAAAACGACAGCACTAATAATGCCAAGTTTTTTAAAATTTACTGTAGTTTGTGTACCCTCTTGGAAAATATTTTCTGTTTTTGACGATGTTTATCTTTGTATCTCTCCAGTTCAGACCAACATGTTGGTAACATCCTGTATGGGAGGTAGAGAATTCAAGAGTCATCGTAAGTCCTTCGTAAGTCCATCGTAACACCTTTTCTCTTTGAAGGTGGTTCTCTTTTCTCTTTGTGTTGTGTCTCTGTGTGTCTAGTCTTGTTGCTGTGTAGAATAAGTTGTGAGTTTATTATTTGTGTTCTTTGTTGTCACTCTGTAAAGTGTCCTTGGGTTTGAGAAAGGCGCTGTCTAAATGTAACTTATTATTAATTAAACTTATCATTTAGTGGGGTGGCGGAAAATGACAAGGCGAAGTAATACTGATATAAAATTTGCTGTTTCTTATATTAAATCTAATATAATATATTATATAAATGTATGAATCTGGCCTGTTTCCTTTATTGGTAGGAAGTGAGACGTGTTCCTGTAAGTGGATGACATAAGTAACAGTAAATAATTTTGATGAGCTGGCCATCACACACACACACACACACACACACACACACACACACAAACGCACGCACGTCTAGGGGTTGGGGAAATTATGAAAACATGTTTTGAAATGACTGATATTTCAAAAGCCTTGAGGTGGTTTGGGGTGTTGGTGGGCCGGTTCTAGACGTGTGTTCCACACTCTGATAGATCGTCACTCTCAGCTTCAGGGAGAATTATAGAACGCCAAAAAAATTCTCCAGGACGGCAAGATTTTCCAGGACATTTTACTCATTCATTTTCCAAGCCATTTCCATTCATCCATCCATCCCTTTTTCCAACCCCTTTTTCCATCCATCCATCAGTCCGTCCATCCGTCCGTCCATCCTCTTTTCATCCCCTTTCCATCCATTCATCCATCCATCCATTCCCATTTCATCCATCCATCCATCCTTCCATCTAGCCATCCGTCCCTTTTTCCAACCCCTTTTTCCATCCATTCATTCATCCATCCGTCCGTCTATCCCTTTTCATCCCCTTTCCAGCCATCGATCCCTCCCTTTTCCATCCATCCCCTTTACATCCATCCATCCTTCCTTTTTCCATCCATCCCCTTTCTATCCATCCATCCATTCATCCCCTTTCCATTCATCCATCCTCTTTCCCTCCCTCCATCCATCCTTCCCTTTTCCATCCCTCCCCTTTCTATCCATCCATCCATCATCCCCTTTCCATCCTTCCATCCCCTTTACATCCCTCCATCCATCATCCCCTTTCCATCCTTCCATCCCCTTTCCATCCTTCCATCCCCTTTCCATCCCTCCATCCATCCTTCCTTTTTCCATCCATCCCCTTTCTATCCATCCATCCATTCATCCCCTTTCCATTCATCCTCTTTCCCTCCCTCCATCCATCCTTCCCTTTTCCATCCATCCCCATTTCATCCATCTATGCATCCATTCCCATTCAATCCATCCATCAATCCATCCTCTTCCCATCCATCCATTCATCCATCCATCCACCCCTTCCACCTGGCCCTTCCATTTTCCATCCATCCATCCATCACTGGCTATTACAGAAACAGATTAACTAAAATTAGAAGAAAATTGTGTATTAAAGTGTAAAAGATGTGTACTTTATTACTCATACGAGTAGAAACGCAGGGAAATAAAGGACCAGACGCAGCACAAAAACGAGGAGCAGAAAATGAGTCTTTAACGTCCTACGCAAGCACTGAAACTCTGATTCTGCTCTGGAAACAGAAACAGATTTTTATTTAGTATCAGGACCACCAAGGTGGGCGAAGATCCCCGGCTATGGATGGAAAGTACTGACCAAGTCAAACCAGGTTTCTGACGGAAACTACAATACTGAATTTCCACAAGAAACACTTGATACTGATACTGATATTTTCTAAGACTTTTGCTCAGGACTATATATGCAACATCCCATAACAAGGAGTTTATTAAACGAGGATATTTTTGGAATTCTACTGTACAGCAGGCTCAGAACAGTTCTTCAGACTAACGTACTGAATATAATTCAGCACAGCCTGTGTGTTACAGAGGAGGGCTGTTTTAATATCAGTTTATCCGCTGCCGGCGCTCTGAAAGCTGCCGAGCTGAGCACTTTTTCCAAAGCGTGCCACTTTAACAGGCCATGTAAAGCCAGGAAGAGGATGTAAAAGATAATGAACCCCCGGGAGAGTTATCTTCCTCGTAGAGCGCCTGCTGTTTCATTTCTCCAGAGTCCTTACGGCCATCGTGTGTGTGGGAGAGAAACAGGGTTTAAAAAAGGGATGCAGTTTCTGCATTAAACGCCACATCAGTTATCAATTACAAGGCCATATCACTATTAAAACCCACCCATCAGATTTAAAGTGTGTATGAAGAACACAGAGCTGCATGGAATGTGATTGGAATACAGATGATGATCAAAACAACAGATGCAGAGAGGTTTACAATACCAAATTAGACCAATTTAATGAATATAATTCACACCACAGACCCAAAACTACTCACAATAACAATGACTGGCAAGTTCAAATGATACACAGCGATCACACTTTCACATTAACAGCTCCAAAAGGTTGCTTGTAGAGTAATTCGTTGTAAAATTAAATGCTGAATTGTCTAAATAGTGAAATTAAACATGGATATCACTAAACCAGGCCATCTGAGACAACTGGAACCTGAGCATTCAGACTGTGGCCACTAGGGGTCTCTAAAAACACACACACACACACACACACACACACACACACACACACACACACACACACACACACACACACACACACACAGAGGCTCTGCTCACATTGCATTAAACTGTTTGCATTTTGGCATCTTTATGAGCTTTAATCTATGAGATTAGTATGATTCCATTTCCGTCCTGCTCAGATCTAATATAGCAAAAAAAATCTGATTTGAGCCGCACATCTGAACAAATCCTGTGGTTGGACCACTTTTTTAAAACAGGGACGTGCGTCTGTACGTGTTAATAATGTTAAAAAGCAAAAACAGCACTAAATCCAAAACATTTGTTTACCAATAGTTTCTGTGACAAAAGACATTCGTGAAGTAACAATAAGCGCATATATAACAAAATGTGTGAAACTGTGTCTAAATATAACCCCCCCCGTCGAAATGGGCACAACACGTGCACACACACACACACAGTGCTAAGTTTTATTTCTACACTTTCTGTAAATGTTAATAAAAAAGAAGTTCTTCACCTTTAAATCCACTTGTGGACCAAAAAAAAAAACACAAAGATAATGTTCACAGTTTCTCCAAAAATATATAATCCTCTTATGATGAGACTTTATGACATTAGAGAGTGTTTCTCTGTCCTGGCCCTGAAGGAACCTGTCTTATGTCATAACATAACCTGTCTTATACCCTGCTCACAACACAAAAGAGAGAATTTTCCTAAATGTGTTCATTTTTCTTGGCTTCATTCTTCAGAAAAAAAGTTCAGATAAACTGTTATTCTTCAAAAATCTTATTAAGGTGTCTCAATTTTTCCCTTTATTTTTATCTTAAGAACAATTCTAAGAAAAAATGGTATTCTTGAAACTATTACATCCTCAGTTTTTTCCTTAAACTTACGATATCCTTGCTTAGATTGTACATTTAATTGCTGGAAATAAGGCCTACGTGTTGTACACAAGTCTACATACAGAAAACATGGCCATGCTGTTGACTGTTTCAGAGGAAGATTTCATGGACAGAGAAGAAAATATATCTCACATCATTCAAGTTAAGTCCTAAGATGGAACATGAAACGTCACATGATAAGTAAGCTACAGCCTACATATGAAAACAAAGATTTTTTAATAAAATGTAAAGAACATAATTTCATAAGATCTTTGAGAACTTTTTTTGAGAATTGCAATTAAGAACATTCTTATTCTTAGTGTTTAAGAATAAACACAATAAACACAAGAATCACAATAAACACAAGAATTAAGATTCTTTGTAAGGTTTTTCTTAATGAAGCTGTGTTGGCGTGGGTGTGTTAAAGCAGGGCAGTGAACCTACAGGACCAGGGCTGGGAAAAACTGATTCAAAATAAGAATAAGATCCCGTTTACACTTGGTCATTTCATGTGTCCTGTATCTGGATCATTTCTGGATCAGATTTTAGTCTACATTTGTTTACACTCAGTCCTCAAATGCACCTCCTGTTAGTCAAACCCAATTACTATGCAAATCAGCTCGTACACAATAGCCAATCAGCTGCGCTGTTCCTCATTTTTCTGTTCTGTTCTAAAGAAAAGCTGTTTTGCAGTGACCCAGTCAGAGTTTACAAGAAGAGTCTGTTTAGAATAATGATCTCCACAGTGTGTTTTAGTGAGATGGTGAAAAACGACGGGGCGAAGGAGTTTAACTAAACTGGAGCTCTATTTTAGGTAAGTGGCTTGTCCGCAGTGGAGAAGGAATTAAAATTAAACTCAGGGGAGAAACTCACGTCAGGAGTAGAACTGAAAGAGCAGCGATGCGGCAATAAATGGCGGCAGTCCAGAGGGGGCGCTCTCTTCCATAATCAGAACAGCAGGGGGTGCTGTGACAGCACTGGAAGGGGGTTTTGGGTGCTGAATGTGTTTCGAAGATGTGTTTACACTGTGTCTCAAACGTGTCTCAGAACCTCCTGAAGTGGCTTCAGTGACTGGATTTAAATCTGGTTTAAATGTGTCATGTTCACACCTGCTTGTTTATGTGGCTATAATCCAGATTCAAGACACATGAAGTAACCAGGTGTAAACGGGGTCTATAAGAGTTAAGAACTGCATCACACACGTTCATTTGACACAAATCAAGCGTACACTGGAAGCTGCTCTGGGACCTCAGACACGAGCGCAGGCGTCTGGAGGGTGTCTAGAATATATACAAGCATTATTGCCAGAATGAAGTGCACCAATGGGTCTTCAGCACAAACGCGAGCCGTTAACCAGACATGTTACTGTTCTTTAGAGTGGTTCTGAGAAATAGCTCCATCCTTTCTTCCTCGTTCTTCTCTTCCTCACGCTCCCTACTTTCCAAGTCTGCTAGACACTCCTCACTTATACAGATCTGAAATAAGAAGAGAACACGGAAAAGAAAATCACACACCAGACCACACTGAACGCTTACAGGACACTTCCTCCAACCTGGTGTTTAGCTTTCCTTTGTATTTCTTAGTTTAGCTTTTAGTTATATAGCCTCTTACTGCAGCCCCCTCCAGTAGCCAGACTATTAATAGCTTAATATAATCAATTAAAATGTTCTGTCCCCGTCACTCTGTTATCAGATTAACGAGGACACTGTTGTGTATGTGACTGAGATAAACCACAGCTTTCATGACAATCACAATAAAAACCATTTAAACACGAAAACACTTTAAAAATGTGACTCCCGGATTCGTAAGTCATACATTTCCATAGAAATGTTACAATACTTCAAAACAGGAGGGAACTGCATTTTACAGCCACCACATAAAACAGATAATATACACTACACCAGACAACTAGAACTGTACAGTATGGAGAAAATATCACTGAAATTTTTAGTTTTTTTCCACTGCAATATGACCTGCGATATATTAAAAAGGGTGATGATTAACACCTGTCCAGGTGTTTCTATAAACGCATTGGTTTACTTCATTCACTTACAAGTGTCCTCTTCCTCGTTGTAGACGTTGACCACGTAGCAGCCGAACACGAATCCCAGCAGCTGTGAGACAAAACCATTCATGTATGAGTGACACACAGTTACAGCCGAGTGTGTGTGTGTGTGTGTGTGTGTGTGTGTGTGTGTGTGTGTGTGTGTTTGTTAGCAGCAGTGTAACCCGCAGACCCTGGACCTCTGTACTCACAGAAATGAGTAGTTGCAGAGCGCTGTGCAGAACCTCGATGTACTGGTACTCCAGCACGCAGCCCAGAGTGGAGATCAGAGCAGGACTGTCGTCACTCGGCCACTTCGCTGCTGGAAGGTCTCTGTTCTCACAGCCCGGTCCGTTCTCCTTCCACCAGGACCCGTGTGAGGACAGTCCGAGAGACATGTAGTCACTCTCCTGAACAACACAGGAAAGGCACATCAACATAAGTTACACACACACACACACACATAACTCACATTTCTTTATATTTTGAATCAATCTTTGCCATACTGAGTAGATTAAATGATAGAAATGGGAACAAATGTTTTACTGTGACAGACTGCAAAGAGCCTAAAGATACAAGGAGCCTAGATAAAGGAGTTCC
>JBBPCZ010106979.1:0-10790 GCA_037974445.1 Brycinus macrolepidotus
TTCTCTCTCTCTACTCTCTCTCTATCTCTTGCCTGTGTGCGTGTGAGAACGGTGGTTCCTGGTGGGAGCCTTTACTCTATAACGAGCGTTCTCAGATCAAAGCGCGTAGTAAAACCACTCTCTCGTGTGTCTCCGCGATTGGGTTCTTCCACTACACTGGGCTAACTCTGGTTCATGTACGTTCCTCGTCCTCGTGACAGAATGACAAAGCCTGCACAAGTGAACCCAGTGGACTTTGCCTAACTGGTAGAAACGGTCAACCGGCAAGCCACTGAGATAGCCAACCTGCGCCAGGAGGTTGTGGGCTTACGCCAGCAGCTCACGACTCTGGAGCAGGCGCATCTCAATCTGGCTGCCGCGCGGCTAGTCGCCCAGGAAGTGGTTCTCCCTTCTTCTCCCCCTCGTCCTCATACTAAAATGTCACTCCTGGAGAAATGGAACCGTGTGGATGGTAAGTGCGATGTCTTCCTCACTAACCTTTCTCTTTTGTTTGAGTTTCAGCCGGAACGTTACCCCTCGGACCGAAGCCGCATCGCACTTCTCATGTCCCTCCTCACCGGACAGGCAGCCGAGTGGGCTACGGCGGTCCTCAGATCGGATACCGACGCCGGATACTCCTATCTGGACTTCACCTAGCAGCTCAGGGCCGCCTTCCAACACCCTGAAAGCCAGGTAGAGGTGGATTCCGGGCTGTACTATCTGCGGCAGGGAGACCACACCGTCAGCCACTATACCGCTGAGTTTAGGACACTAGCGGTCCAAACTACATGGAGCGATTCCGCGCTCCGCACCACCTTTTACAAGGGGCTGGCTCCTCGTATTAAGGACGAAGTCGCCGGGCAGGAGCTACCGGACACTTTAGAAGGCAAGATCCAGCTGAGTATCCACCTGGACCTGCGGATGAGCTCCCGCCCGAAGCCAGCCCCTTGCACCCTGCCGCCTGGGAGTCCCCGGTCCCGGTCCTCTGGCTCTCACGCTCCCCGGACCAAACCTTCACCTCCTTCAGAGGCCCACTCATCAGGAGCCAGGGAACCTATGCAAATAGGGCGCGCCTCTCTTACGGTCGCAGAGAGGGAGAGACACTATCGCGAAGGCTTATGCGCCTATTGCGCCTCCCCCAATCACCATCGTGCCGCCTGCCCTCTCCGTCCGGGAAACGACCAGACCAGGTGAATAGGGGGAGGAACTCACCTGGTCGCTCTCTCCATACCTCCGTTCTACCGGCCGTTGCCCATCTGACGCTTAAGGTACGCCTCCAGCTGAGCCACAAACAGATCATGGCCTCCGCTTTTGTGGATTCGGGGGCGGCTGGCAATTTTATTGATTGTGCGTACGCTGCTCAGCTGGGGGTGGACTTCGAG
Source organism: Brycinus macrolepidotus (assembly GCA_037974445.1). Lineage (NCBI taxonomy): Eukaryota > Metazoa > Chordata > Actinopteri > Characiformes > Alestidae > Brycinus > Brycinus macrolepidotus. The sequence goes on from JBBPCZ010106979.1 coordinate 1,362, forward strand.
GCGTTATCCCAGCCGGTCACTATCACCGCTGTGGATGGTCGGGCCCTGTCTTCCAACCTCATCACTCACCAGACCCGACCCATCACCCTCGTCATCGATGATCACACCGAAGATCTCCCCTTCTACGTCACCAACCTCTCCTCTCCTCCACTCATCCTGGGACACCCTTGGCTCCTCCGGCACGACCCTCTCATCTCTTGGACCCGTCACAAAATACTCCAGTGGGGCCCGACCTGTCAGGAGCTCTGTCTCCAAGCGACGGCTGGGACGTGCTCTGGGGAGTCCAAGCCCCTGACGTCGACCCGGAGGCCATTCCCGTCCCGTACCGCGACTTGGCTGTGGCTCTCAGCAAACGCAAAGCCGTCCAGCTCCCTCCTCATCGCCCTTACGACCTGGCTATCGAGTGGCAGCCGGGCGCGGTACCGCTCTGCGGCCATCTTTACTCACTTTCGGCGGGGAAACAGAAGGCGATGGAGGAGTACGTCACTGAGGGGCTTCGAAATGGTACTCTCCGACCATCATCCTCTCCCGCAGCCGTGGGGTTCTTTTTCGTTAAGAAAAAAGACGGGGGCCTCCGCCTGTGCATCGACTATCAGGGGCTGAACAAGATAACTATTAAAAACCGTCATCCACTCCCTCTCACCAACACTTCCCTGGACTCTCTCTCTGGTGCCACCATCTTCATGAAGTTGGATCTTCGCAGCGCCTACAACCTCGTACACATCAGAGAGGGAGACGAGTGGAAGATGGCTTTTATAACTCCCACCGGCCACTACGAGACCCTTGTGATGTCTTTCGGGTTGTGTAACAGTCCGGCAGCATTTCAACAGCTCATAAATGACGTGCTACGTGACATGATGGATAGATGGTACTTCGCATACTTGGATGACATCCTCATCTACTCTAAGACCTTGGAGGAACACACCCAGCATGTCCACGCAGTGCTCAAGAGGCTGCTGGCCCACCAACTGTTCTGCAAGTTGAAGAAATGTGCTTTCCACCAGCGCTCCACCTCATTCTTAGGGTTTGTTATAGCAGCCCACGGTGTGGCCATGGATCCCCAGAAGCTGGATGCTGTCCGTAATTGACCCCTACCCAATACGCTTAAGCAGCTTCAGCGTTTTCTGGGGTTTGCTAAATTCTACAAACGCTTTATCTGGGGCTTCAGTTCAGTTGTGGCGCCTCTTACTGCACTTGCCAAGTCCTCCAGCGCCCCATTCTGTCTCAACCCGGATGCCGTCAAAGCTTTTCACCGACTCTGCTCTCTCTTCACCTCGGCTCCCATCCTCATCCACCCAGACTCTACCAAGCCGTTCGTTGTGGAGGTGGATGCCTCCGATGTGGGCGTAGGAGCCGTCCTCTCCCAGCGAGGTCCAGACCAGAAATTGCACCAATGCAGTTTCTTCTCCAGGAAATTTAATTCCACTCAGCACTGATACGGGGTAGGGGACCGTGAGCTGTTGGCCATCAAATGGGCTCTGGAGGAATGGCGTCACTGGTTACAGGGTGGCAGTGACCCGTTCACGGTCTGGACCGACCACCAAAACCTCCTAACCATCCAGCAGGCTAAACAGCTCAACCCCAGACAGGCGCGGTGGGCTCTGTTCTTCAAGCAGTTCCGTTTTATGTTGTCTTACCGTCCGGGGTCGAAGAACACCAAGGCTGATGCCCTCTCACGCCCACATCAAGCCGAGAGCCCCCGGATGGAGCCTGCGCCTGTCTTGGAACCACACCTCATCCTCTCTCCTCTCCGGTGGGAGTTGGAAGATCGAGTCCGCCAGGGGCAGGTCTTGGAGCCCCCAACGGCAGGCACTCCGCCTGGATGCCTCTTCATGCCCTCTGCCCAGCGCACTGAAGTCCTGCAGTGGGCCCACTCCTCTGCCCTGGCCAGCCACCCCGGCCACGCAAGAACCCTATCTCTCCTACAATGCGCCTTCTGGTGGCCCTGTATGGCGGCGAATACTAAAGGCTTCGTCCAGGCGTGCGCGGTGTGCGCCAGGGCCAAACCTACCAACCAACCTCCTGCTGGTGATCTCCGCCCTCTTCCAGTTCCTCGCTGGCCCCAGTTGCACATCGTTATGGATTTCATCACCGGCCTGCTGGACTCAGATGGAAAAAACGTCATACTCGCCATAGTCGACCGTTTCTCCAAGGCCGTGCACCTGGTGGCTCTCACCGGACTCCCCACTGCTAAAACCACCGCAGAACTGGTACTTGAGCACATAGTCCGCTTGCATGGGTTCCCCCGGGACATCGTCACGGACAGAGGGCCCCAGTTCACCGCCAAGTTTTGGAAGGTCTTCTGCCATCTGATCAACTCCACCTGCAGCCTCTCATTGGGCTATCATCCCCAAACTAATGGTCAGACGGAGCGGACCAACCAACAGCTGGAGCGCTTTCTGAGATGCTTTGCAGCAGACCGTCAGTGCTGGGCGCGTCCTGGGCGCGCTACCTCACTTGGGCCGAACTGTCACACAACCTTCTCACCTCTTCTGCCACCGGATTAAGTCCATTTGAGGTATGCAATGGATTCCAGCCTTCGGTGTTCGAACATCAAGAACCAGAGGTTGAGGTGTTTTCTTTTCTCCTTTGTCTCCCAGGCTCCAGGTCCCCCTCCTCCCAGGCTCATCGACCGTGGACCCGCCTTCACTGTCCGGCGGATCCTTGACTCGCGACGCCGTGGCACCCAGTACCTCGTTGACTGGGGGGGTTACGGTCTGGAGGAACGGTCTTGGGTCCCCGGGCGATTCATCCTGGACCCAGGGACTACCGTCTTCGGGTATCCTCTCAGCCAAGTCCGTCTTCGGACGGTCCTGGAGGAGGGGGTACTGTCACACGCACCAGGCACGTGGGACGCACGAGGTCACAGGAGTGATGTCACCATGTGTATATAAACAGGAAACGGGAGTTCCCCTAGGCTCTGTCATTGAGTCCCTATGCCAGCCCGACCTGTGTTGGAAAACCCTGGTACCGTGAGTACTCCGGTTCTCTCTCTCTTCTCTCTCTCTACTCTCTCTCTATCTCTTGCCTGTGTGCATGTGAGAAGGGTGGTTCCTGGTGGGAGCCTTTACTCTATAACGAGCGTTCTCAGATCAAAGCGCGTAGTAAATCGACTCTCTTGTGTGTCTCCACGATTGGGTTCTTCCACTATGCTACACTGGGCTAACGCTGGTTCATGTACATTCCTCGTTCCCGTGACAGATATATTATGATTACGGGTAAGATCAACTGCATGCCAGTAGTGATGCTTAATATATTTGGTCCAAATGCAGACAACCCAGATTTTTTCCTTAGCAGCTCCAGTTATCACAATATTTTAATATCAGACCATAGCCCAGTTTCACTTCATCTTAAAGATATTTCTCACAAACCTCAGTATAGCTGGCATTTTAACCCCCTCCTTCTCAAAGATAATGCATTTAGTGAATATATGACTCAAAAATTGGATGAGTTGTTCGAATTCAATGATAATGGAATTCCGGATTCCATTCTATGGGAGACCTTTAAAGTTGTAATGAGAGGTCATATTATTTTGTATGAATCGTCCAAAAAGAGATCCCTTAATAGGCGCCTTAAAGAAATTGAAAACATAACACTTGAACAGGCATTCAGATCTAGTCTTTTGCAGTCTCACTATAACAAAATTTTGATGCAGAAACAGGAATATAACACTATTCTTAGTGAACGAGTCAGCTGTACCCTGTTAAAGCTTAAACAAAAACATTTTGAACTTGGTGATAAACCTGTGAATCTACTGGCGAGACAGCTTAAAGATGAACAAGCTAAATGTGCTGGCAGTCTGGTTACAGACCCTAGGGAGATAAATAGTCAGTTTAAGGCTTTCTACAAGGAATTGTATTCAAGGAAAGTGTCAGCCTCGGAAGCAGATTATCATAATTTCTTTACCAAATTAAACATTCCAAAATTGGATGTTGCCTCCGGAGATAAACTTGACACTCCGTTTTCTGAGAATGAGCTAAGAGACGCCATTCTAGCCTCTTCCTCGGGTAAGACACCAGGTCCGGATGGATTTGGGTGTGAATTTTACAAGACATTCCATCATAGAATTGTCCCACTCATGTTACGAATGTTGAATGATTCAGAGGAGATTGGGAGACTCCCACATTATTTATATGAGGCTAATATTTGTCTGCTGTTGCAGGAAGGTAGAAATGAGACTGATCCAGCTAATTACTGCCCTATTGCACTTTTAAATTATGATCAAAAAGTTATAAACAAAGTCTTGGTCACAAAATTGGGAAACCACATTTCAAAAATAGTGAGTCCGGATCAGACTGGGTTCATCCCGGGCAGGTTTTCATTCGGTAATGTTCGCCTCCTTCTGAATGTTCTATATTCTACTTATGAGAAGAACTTACAAGTCGCTGTTTTATCTTTGGATCCTCAGAAAGCATTTAATCAAGTTGAATGGCCATACATGCTGGAGACATTAAAGCAATTTGGATTTGGGAAGAATTTTATTAATTGGGTCAGGATAATATATTTAGAGCCTGTATCATCAGTCCTCACAAATTCCGTTAAATCTGATTCCTTTAAACTGCAGCGTAGTGTCCGACAAGGGGATCCACTCTCCCGTCTTCTCTTTGATATTGCATCAGAACCTCTTGCAATAGGTATAAGATCTCATCAAGGTATTCATGGTGTTAAGTTTGGCAACATTGAAAGCCGTGTGAGTTTATATGCAGATGATATGTTACTTTGCCTGTCAAATCCAGTGATATCAGTTCCAAATTTATTGTCTTACATTACCTCAATTAGTAGATTGTCTGGTTATACAATTAATGCCAGTCACAAACAACATAAGTAGTTCCTTTTTAGAAGCTTTACCATTTAAACTAGTTACCAGTCACTTTACCTATCTTGGCCGTAAGATCTCCAGAAACCCCAAGCAGTTATTGAAGTTGAACTTCATGGCTATGTTGGATAGGCTGAAAACCAGTATTGATAGCTGGAAGCTTCTCCCACTTTCTATGATTGGTCATATCAATGCTATTAGAATGGTTACCTTTGTACCTTTTTCAGAACCTTCCAGTTTTTCTCCCACTGTCCTTTTTCAAGCAGCTGGATTCGGTCATCTTCCCATTCATATGGGGAAACAAACTCTCTCGCATTTCTAAAGCACACCTCCAGAAACATGCAAAGACAGGTGGACTTGGTCTTCCGGTATTTAGACACTATTACTGGGCAGCAAATACGAGGGCACTTATGTTTTGCGAGGGCACTTATGGAATGCCTGTCAGTGCCAGAAATTTCTCTTTCAGCGCTACTATTCTCTAAAATACAACTCTCTTCAGGACTGTTGGGACACAATTTCATACTCAGGAATTCTTTAAAAATCCTACATCAAATCAAATCTTATCTTAAACTTTGTAATATTTCGATATACACTCCTATAGCACATAACCATCTTTTCAAGCCAGCACTAATGGATGGAGTGTTCAAAAATTGGAAAGAGAAAGGTTTAAGCTGTATTGATGATCTCTACATAGATGGTAAATTTGCCTCATTTTTCAGCTCCAATCTAAACTTCAACTTCCCTCGTCACATTTCTGTCGCTATCTACAGATCAGACACTATGTACGTGTCAATATCCCAGACTTTACTAATAAACCACAAGGTCATGTTTTCTATGACTCTCTTCTCATACAACCAGACTCCAAGCATCTCATCTCCAAATTTACTTCCCTTTTTTCAGTTTGTCCGAAGACTAATCTTTTAAAGGAAGCTTGGGCCAGTGAACTGGATATTTCTATATCAGACGAGTTGTCTAGTATACGAAAGTGTTCTAGATATAGATATAGCTCTAGATATAGGTTAATTCAATACAAGGTCCTACTCAGGCTTCCCTACTCCAAGCTCAAACTAAGCAAAATATTTGAGACAATTTCTCCAATGTGTGATAGGTGCAATACTGCGGAAGGTTCACTGGCGCATCAGTTTTGGTTCTGTCCATCTCTGCATGATTTTTGATGCGATATATTCAACTGGTTTTCAAAGATGTTTGGAACAACTATCAAACCTGACCATACTTGGGCAATCCTTGGTTGTTCTAACAGAGCAAAAGATCTTCCCTTCCATCAGAAACAAGGTTGCTGCCAAAAAATTAATCCTATTAGAGTGGAAGTCTCCCACTCCCCCATGCTTTAAGAGGTGGCTTAATGAGATGCTTCTCATTATTAAGATGGAACAAATTCGTCTAGGCACTCAGAGATCAGAAATCTTTCTAGCAACATGGCAACCCTGTTTATCATTGCTTGGCACTGCTTAACTTATCTGAGATGTGCTGTTGTGTGTTGATGAAAGTTTATACTGTTACTGTGAAGTGGTAATTCATGATCATTAGTGTGGCAATCCCCCCGGGTCCTTGTTGGGGTTTTTTTTGTGTGCTTGTGTTATTATTTTTGTATGTTTTGCACATGTTTTTTTTTTTCTCTACATGCAAAAACATTTAAATAAAATATTTAAAAAAGAGTAAAAAATTCAGTAGTCAATTAATCCATAGAAAAATAAATAAATAAATAAAATATAATTAAGATAAATAATAGTAATAATAACAGTACGAAAATGGTTAAGAAGTCTAAAGTGAGAGCTTCTGAAGGACAAGGTAAAGTAAGAACACCTGTAGAGAAAATATGTGAGAAGAACCAGTTGATAAAGGATAAAATCCTGAAGATGAGTCAAAAGTGGGCTAAACGCACAAAGGGCCAGAAGAAGGCACATATGATCTAGGACTTTGTGAAGCCCTGGAGATTCTTATTCAAAACCACAAGCCAAAGGACAAATCTGGCAAACGACGGGAAAAGTGACAGGATGAATTAGAAACCTTAAAATTATTCAAGAAAGAAGGGGAAGCATACTTCCAAAGAATCAGAAAAGGGAGAAAGGAGGTTAAAATGAGAAAAGAAGAAACAGAGAAAAAGATGAGGATGTATGATATTCCTCCTCCTTACGCAGGACAATATCCTGTCATCGAAGGAAGGTTTGACATTGTAGGCAGCAGAAAGGTGAGGTAAGATACCCAGATTTGACAGAACTGCAACACGAGTGGAGAAACGCAGTTCAAGAGGGTGAAAAGACAGATGCAAGGTCAGTAAGAGGTAATGAGGAGGAAGTTGAACAGACAGAATGGGAAGACAGTGATGATGGAAAAGAACTGGATTGTTATGGAAGGTACAAAAGAGATGGAAAAGGAGGAAGAACTGAGGAGAGAGTTAGGAAAGCTAGAAAGGATGGTACAGGAAGAAGAGAGAAGGATAAAGGCAGGAATGCGTAAGGAAAGGGGCGAAGAGAGGAAAGTGGGGTGGGTCAGCTCTTATTGGCAAGCAAAGGAGCTGATGAGGAAGCAAGGCTGCAGGTTCAGGTAAATGGTAAAGAAACACTCATGATGGTAGATACTGGAGCTTGTTACACATGCCTAAATTCAGGTTATGCCATTAACCTCCCCAAGTCAGGAAAATTTGTTAAGACATTAGGATTCTCGGGACAAGCGCAGCTAATACCAGTAACTGCTCCAGTTCAGTTAACAGTACAGGGGAAAACAATTAGATTGCCTTTTCTAGTTTCAGAACAAACTCCAGTAAATTTATTAGGGAGAGATACCTTGTGCCAGTTGGGAATGCAAATCTAGTGCACTCCTGATGCCGTATATGCGGATGAGATGGCGGTCAGTGCACAGATGAGTGTGACGCAAGCGAAGGAAGCAAATGTGCATTAGCTAGGAGAGATAGAGAAGTCAGTTCAAAAAATAATCAATGGGGAAAATTTATTTTAGCACAGATTCCAAAGGCAAGGAAACCTAGAATAGAATATTATTGTGCAATGATGTACGACGAAAGTCAGGATGAGAAGATAGAGGAGGAATGGCTTAGAAAGACTACAGTTGCAAAAGTCAATCTAATAGCTAGCAGTGTGGTTATAGGGACAGAAGGAGCAGCACTGCAAGTGGAGGATAATGAAATCATCCAAGAGTGGCATAATGTAGACGAAGCAAGACCTCACGTGACGTTGCTAATAAATGAAGGGTATGAATCAAAGGATTTGGGACCCATGATTAAAAAGGCAAAGAAAATCAAGTGGGGAGAGTGGGGAGAAATCAATGTTGAGAGTGTTGTGTGAAATAAGAATGACGGCAACACCACAGGAAGTCACAATCCCAAAAGTTAAAGACGAAGAGTTGTGGAAGCAAATGAGTGCACAACTGAAGAAGGAAGATTCCCTGAAGCTACAAATGATTATGCAAGTTCCTGTAGAACTGTGGTCGCGACATGAAACAGATGTGGGATTGGTAAAATCAGCTTCACCAGTGCAGATCAGATTGAAACCTAGAATACAGCTACCTAGGCCTAAGAGAGCTCAATATCCGTTGAAACCAGAAGCAGAACAGGGAACAGAGAAAATAATAATGGGGTTGGTAGAAGCAGGTGAGAAGTAATACTCCGATACTCCCAGTGCAAAAAGCAGATCAAACTAAGTGGCGACTGGTACATGATCTAAGGGCAGTGAATGCAACAGTAGAAGATTGGCAAGCGGAAGTGCCCAACACCTTACTTATGAACAGTCCCCCTGATGCTAAGTATTTCACAGTGATAGATTTGTGCTCTGCCTTTTTAAGTATTCCAATAGCCGAAGAGTCAAGGTATCTGTTTCCATTTACAGGGAAGCAGTATAGTTACACAAGGTTACCACAAGGATTCAAGCATTCCCCTCACAAGCCCTGAGACAGGAGCTAGGAATTGTATCTAAATAGCACAATGTTACAGTATGTTGATGATTTAATCCTATGTTCCCCAAAAGTAGAACAATGCCATGAGGAATTTATTAAAGTTCTCAAGAAATTAGCGGAGGGGGGACATAAGGTTTCTCAGGTATAGTGCAGAATGGTTTGAAGACTATGAAACTCTGAAACAGGAAATGCAAACAGCACAAGTGCTAGCAACACCAGATTATGAAACACCGTTTCATTTGTATGTCGCTAATCATTGTGATGGATTTGCATCAGCAGTGTTAATGCAGGAAACATGTAGTAGTAAGAGAGAAGCAGTCAATAGCTTATTATAGCACTAAGCTAGATGGAGTGGCTCAGGGATGGCCACCATGCTGTCAAGGTTTAGCAGCAGTACATTATGGCTATGAGAAAGCTTCTGTGCTAACAATGGGGTACCCAGTGATTATTTACTCTAATCATAAAATCATAGAGTTAATCGAGAATAGCAGATTTGTTTTGACACAAACAATAAGTTTGCAGTATTCATTTTTGCTTACATAACCAGATGTGACTCTTAAAAGATGCACAACAGTTCATCCAGCAGAACTGTTGCCATTCCAGTTTGAAGGACAGGACAAGGGAGAGCGGTAAGAGGAAAGGAGGGGGACTGGCAGTGTTTGTGAATGACAGATGGTGTAACCCTG
>JBBPCZ010107000.1:0-10789 GCA_037974445.1 Brycinus macrolepidotus
TGACTTAGAATCGCGATTAATTTTTTCCAGATTTGCGATTAACTAGTTAATTTTAATTAATCGCTTTACAGCCCTAGTAGATACCAAAGGTTTTTATTTACCTTTAATATTTTTTGTTTACCTGTTTACCTGTAGACATGTTTCACTTGTCTACCCACACCTGTCCTGAGCTAAACACGGGCTGAGAGGTGTTTGCATGTGATAAGAAACTCAGGTAAGGCCTGTTGGCCATGAAAGATGACATAGATGTCTTTCATAGCATCTGTCACACTGTCATAATGGCCCTGAGGGTCATTTGGGAGAGGAGGAGCCACAATTAATTCTGGTGAACCACGTCTCTCTTCCCCAGTGAGGACTTGAGCCTCAATGATGTAGATGTATTCATCTTCCATGACTGGCCACAGGTATGGGGCTTTTTCCACTTCTTTAGTGAAGTATATTCCAGCTCCATATTTTTGCTCTGAAGGAAAAAGAAAAGTTAGTAATGATAGGGCTATTGCCAGTGACACTTTAATTTGGGCCCTAAGCCTCTCTTAGGGTACTTTGTGACTTTATCAGTTTCAGCCCTCAGTATAGCGGCAAGTATTTGAAACATTGAGGACCTTCTTCAAGTTTGTGCTTACAATGCATCTGATTCTCTCAGGAACTTATTTTGAAAGCCGAATCATGTCAGTTTTGCACCAGAAATGCAGCAGTGTTGATCAGAATCAGAATCAGAAAACTTTATTGATCCCGAATTAAATTGCTTATGTTTTGGCTGCATAGACACACAGAGACAAGAACAATATAAAATAAAAATACAATATAATGTCTAAATAAAATCCAATGAAAAATCTGAAAAAAAAAAAAAATACTTTATATGAAATGCACTATGCTGTATACACAAATGCTGGGGTATAAATACTATAGATAAATAACTTAGAGTTAATTGAATTACTAATAATACAAATAGTGGTTAGGAGTCTGTTATTGCAGTAATAGAGATCAGCAGGAGATCAGTAATATTGACATAATTAGTGATATTTCACATGGTAAGACTGTTGCATGTAATAATAAGACATTGCACATAATGATTTAGCACCCAAGAAGAAAACTGCATGATATTGCACATGGTAGACTACTGCACATAATAATAAGATAACAGTACACATAATGGCAATGATTTAAACCCAAAAGGAAATTATTTAAACCTAGTGATGATCCCTACCGTTAGGTGGTGCATAGTCTCTCTGGAATCCCACCCTGCAGATCAGCTCACAGAATTGTGCTGTCACGCACTGGTACAGCTTCTGGCGTTTACCTAGCACTCGCTTCTCGTTCAACTCGAAAACCTGCTTCAGGGCATAGTTCTCTATTTTCTCCACCTTGAACAACCAAGAAAACCACATTCCATTTAAAGAATTTATCTGAAAAACGCTGCTGGGCGGAACATACTGTGAAGGTTTTATCTTGAAAACAAAAATGTCCATGGTGGAAAAGATCCATGGCTTACCTTCACAATCTCCAGGCCACATTTATCGAAATTTTTCTTCCTGTCTCTTTCTTTTCGACCAGAGCTCTTGTCATCAATGAGTGTCCTTGCATAATAGGACTTACTGTCTTGTGTGGCCAGTTTGGAATAGGTACTGAAAATACCTAGGAAACAGAGGAAAAATGATTCACAAAACTTTCAGACATACTAGTTTTTGGACAGATACATTTGGCTCTTTTCCAGTGGCACAAAGAACCGTGCCGTACCACATACAAATATTTTTCCATTACAAATAAAGCAACTTATACCCGAGGTGAACCCGAGCTGCTCGACTGCAGGGCTGAAAGCTGGCCACAGCGGAGCTGACAGCATCGCTACTTTCTGATTGGTCGAAATGTCATCGCAGCATGGAAAGAGGCCACTGTTTACTGTTCGCGCAAAACAACAACAATAGAGATACAAACTAACAACTGGGAAGTCGACAAAGTGCAAACTCTACTATCTGTTTGGACTGAAGATAAATTTCTGTGGGAGTTTTCTATGACGCTAACAAATTTATCTTTAACGCTGTGAGAAATGTGAATGTGTACCAGGACATCGCTAAAGAATGAATAAAATGAAAAAATAAAAAAACTCAAACAAGACTTTAAATAAAAACAGACCACAATATCAAAAGCAGCTCTGACAAAAAAGCTTTCCGCTGGTTAGATTCCATGGACGCAGTTTTGGGATGACGATCGGGCATAAACTGTGGGGAGAGAATTTAGTCAGAAACACTGCTAATGTACTTGGATACACTGGAAAATCAAAATGTGCTGCAAGTTCTGTGCCTTCACAGCACGGTTCCTGTATGCCTGTGGAAAAGTGTCTATACAGTGTAATACAGCTATTTGCAGAACTTACTGATCCTGTCAATCGGATTCACTGTGTTTTCATTCTCCACTTGCATAAGCCCAAAGTCAACCTTGAATTCTTGGCCATTTACTGGAATAACCTTAGTGCCAACCCCTTGAAGATAAGCCTTCTCCAAAACAGCATTGATTGCTGGATCTTCTGAGCCAGGGAAACCCTGCCAGCACACCACCGTTTGCAGCAGGTCATTTTCTTCAGCTTGAGCAAAGTCCTCTTGGGCCTGGCACAGCATGGCTTCCAGCTGCAGTGCAGCAGAACTGACGCCTACGGGATCCCCATTGACGATAAGGCCACCTCGGCCATCTCTGAAGAATTCTGTGATGATTACATTACATCTGTCTTGAAGACGCATCAGTGTTTCATGTTCCTTCTGGCCAAACTGGATGACATGGTTATTATTTATTGTGAAACCACCAAAGGGTGTTTCTAGTATTTTAATAGCCCATGCTTTTGCCTCTCTTAGTGCCTCAGAAGACTCAGCAATGAGCTCAATGATAGGTGTGGTTCCAATGCTTTTCTCACTGCCACGAATCACAGAGCCTGTCAGAGGAAGAAAATACAGTGATTTTTATATGTTAACTGATTTTAGACACAAGACAAAGTGTGTTAACAGTAAGAAATGATTACTCCATAAAGAGTAAAATGATTTTAAATAAGTTGGCACATTAATATAGAATTTGATGTTACATGTGTTTGGATTTCATGACGTATTCAAACATGGCTCAGCCAATAAGGTTTTACTATCGTTTAGTTTATAAGATGCAATATAAAGCAACAAATTAATGATGTTGGCTTTGGCATGCAGTGCATAAATTTTTTTCATGTCTTCTTCCATTGATTGTATATAACATACAACAGACACAACTAATAAAACATTTTATGCACCCAGGAAGCCATCAAGTTAATATGGACAGTTTTCCTAGTTATATAAATTGTGGTAACAACCCATATTTATAAATATGTTGCAGTCAGATAAATCTAGCACTACCACAAAGGTAATTAGTCATTTTAGACATTTAAAACAAATGACTGGATGCTCTTACTTTTGCCAGCGGTGCTGCTGGAGGGACTCTGCTTCTTCTTCATGGAATCTATTTCCTTTTCAAAAGCCTGTAATACACCAAACTGGTCAATAATGCACACAAACTGACATGTTGCCATTTTATCTTAAACGTTCAGCTTCATGCCTTGACACCGTACATGTAACTGGGAAACGGTTATACCTTGAATATTTCTGTGTCCTTTGGAAAAATGACAAAAAACACATCCATTTTCTTCCCTGTATGTTTCTTGGCAAATTCTACCACTGCCCTGATCATTATTTGGGAGACTTCTTCTTTCTGAAATCCAAGGTTGCCAGTTCCAATAGCAGGAAAAGATATGGATGAAAATTTCTGATGTTTCGCTTTTTCAACGCATTGTGAGATCACTCTGTGAAGAATCTAAAAAACAAAGAGCTGCATGAGCTATTTAAGTAATTTTTTTTTTTATTATTTTGGAGCTAAATAATATTAAAATTAAATACAAAAAAACAATGTTTTTATTAAAAGTTAGTATGACAGAATTTAAAAAGTTGAAAGATCATTGTAAATTAAAGTGTCTCACCTGACTTGCATCACGAACAGAATCTTTCTGAGCACAGACAGTGTGGTAAACTGCCTTACAGTTCAGACCATAGCCAGAGGTTTCAACTATTTGACCAGCAGAGGCATGCACGTGCATATTTATTTGGTTTTGAATCTTGTTTCCAGCTTTTTCCAATAGAGCCTTGGAAACAAAGCCTTTTGACAGGTCAAGGTCACTTGCAATTGTGTTGACGATGACATCCGCCTTTAAACAGAAAAGTGATAATGCAAAGTTTTTAAACATTACAAGTCAACAGTAATATTCTTTTTGGAATCTGCATGGTGGGTTTGATGCAGCACTACATCTCTGGCAGCTATAATACTGGTGATTTGACCAACTGACTAATCAATAAATTATGGTGTACACTTTAAAATGCTGTGCACAAATATTTGAAGGTTTAAAAATTTGTCATAATTGAATTATTGAGACATAAGTTAATTGAGAGTAATTTGATGTGAAATGTGAAGTTCTTTAGAAACTTCCTTAGTCGCTCTAGTGATGACAATAACCACGGTTGGTAGTAGCCTAGTGGGTAAAACAGTTGCCTGTGAACCCGATGACCACAAAGTTTCAAACCCCTACTTTCTACCATTGTGTCCTTGAGCAAGACACTTAACCCTCAGTGGCTCCAGGGGGACTTTGGTAAAATTGGTAAATTCTCCTTTAGTCAAGGCGGTGAGTGGGGGAACTCTGAAGTCTGAAGTCTTTTGAATGAGCATCAGGTGACATTTTCATGTAGTAAGTAATATTGGTAGTAAGTAATTTCATGGTAATAAGTAATATTGTTCTAAATTGTAAGGTAAAGGTATAAAACGACTGCTAATACTCAAGAAATTAATGGCATTATGACTTCCAACATAAATACACCTTTATAGAGGCTAATATATATTGGCAGTTATTGCTATTCTTTAACTTACTGTCTCTTCTTCGAGGGAGCCCTTTTTGAGGTGGAGAGTCACATTTCCCTGCACCAGACTGGGCCCAGCAGCCCCAGATGATGCCTTACTCTGGATTTGAGTTGTTGCACTTTGTGAGTCAGGTGGCCCCAGAATTTCTCTGCAAGCTCTCAGCATCTCGTGAACAGAGGGATCATCATTATTCACTAGGCGGACCTCTAGGCTTCTCTTTTGAGGGTGTCGCTGGTCACTGAAATATTTCACTGTGTGTACAATGATGTCTGCACAGTGATCCCGTGGAAAATTGAAAAGGCCAGAGCTGATAGCAGGGACTGCGACAGACTGGAAGTTGTTATACTCAGTAATTTGTATTATGCTCCATATAGTATTCTGCAGCAAGGGTGAGGCATCAGCAACATCCTTTGGTGATGGGTTGGGGGGCACACAGGGACCAACTGCATGTATGATACTTTTACAAGGAAGATTTCCAGCTGAGGTGACAACAGCCTCTCCTGTAGAAAGATGCCCTTTATTTCTTATGTATTGGTGACTTGCTTGTTGGATTTGAGGCCCTCCGGCACGGCTCAAAGCCAAAGCAAGTCCTCCTCCATGATCCAGTCGCTCATTGGCTGCATTCACCACAGCATCCACGATATGAGTTGTGAGATCATCCTTCCACACAGATATCTTCACGCCCGCAGACAGCTGTTTTGAATACTTGATTTCAGGCACGATGGTCTCTTTGTTGTTGCTAAAGGATGAAGCAGAGTCTAATGGCACATTGTGGATCACAGCTTGACAACCAAATTTTCCCTTTACAGCATCACAGAAGGTGACATGGCTCTGTTTCAGAATCTCAATCCATTTTGTAGTGAGTGAGAGACGTTCTGTTTCAGTCATGGTAGTTAATTTGCCTCAGGACAAAAACAACCTTTGAAAGAATGGAAATCAACTGAAGATCAACACACACATATGTATACATACATACATACATACATACATATATATATATATATATATATATAATTTTTTTTTTAAGCCATGGAAAAAAATAAGAGACCACTTTTCCTTTTTTCCTGTTCACTGTTTGTACAATTTTACATTTACAATGTAAAATGAACTATTGCAGTTTGAGCTGTGTAAAAAATGAATACCTCCATATGTGTTGTAAGTGCAATAGTGTTTGTGTAGCAGCTATTCTATGTGCTGTATTCCAGCAGCTTCCCACCTGACTCAGTTTGCTGATGGGATGAAACAGCTCTACACTATGCACGTAACATTACTATTTTAATTGTTGCAGTTGTAAAACAATGTAAGAGTGTTGTGTAGTTTAAGATTTACAAGGTATTATATATATATATATGTATGGACGGAATTTTATCCAAGCCTCAGATTTATACGACTAAAACTGATTCATGAAACACAAGAAAAGTCTTCAACATTTGCAAATACACTCGAAATGTCAAATTAAGCCAAAGTGAGCTACCCTACAGAATCACTTTAAGGTAAAGTGCCCCGTCCCTAAAGCAGTGGGGCTAAAGTTGCTCATCTGAGGTGAAACAAGTGTTCTTACCAGGTTTGTGCAGAGAAGCCGAATGCCGAAAAGGACGGTGAATACTGCGTCGCTGGAAAAATAAACGAAAGTAAAACTTGTGTTCCCGCATGTAGCTTTTACTTTACAGGAAAAAGCCTGGGGTAACTCACGGTCACTTCGTTTTATTCATTTTCTCAGTTTGGACCCAAACTTTTCACTTTTCATGCACAAATCCCAAAACTAGTGAACCCAAATTGACTTTGCCGTCGATGTTTCTTTATGACACAAATCAAACCAGGCTCTTTTACCAGGTTTCTGTTTTGAGCCACTCCTTAAGACCATGTTGGGAAAGCAAAACCGAAACTTGTACTTAAAAACCACCGCGCCTCAAAAATCCCTCGCCTTTATCAGACACACAGACCAGAGATGGCCGAGGAATTTCCTTACGCCCTGCTCGTCGACGGCAAATGGGACCCAAAGACCCCCAAGTTAAAAAACAAGCTCACGATTTACTTCCAGAGCAAAAAGTCCAACGGAGGAGACTGTTGTGTTCAACTGCTGGAGGAGCAGAAAGCAACGGTGAGCTTCAAAACGGAGGAAGGTGGGTGCAAGTTCTTCATCTGGTTCCTTGTAGTGTTGAGTGTTTTATTATAATAATAAAATATACTGGGGGGCGGGGGGTATAGAAAGGTTATGAAAGGTTATAGTCTCACAATGTTAAGTTAAATTTGTGTTGTTGTGTGTATTAGACGTAATACGGTAATAAGTCCTTTCCGGTGTACTATATATATATATATATATATATATATGAAAGTATCCTGGAAAAGAATCCGTTTTATACCTTCTTTCACTGGTTTCACTTTTCACCTTCTTACAGTGAGGCAAAATGTGCTTGAGAAGCAAACGCATGAGATCAAGTTGGGCCAGCACGTCCTAAACCTGAATGTTTATCTCCCTTCAGAGGCCTCCGCTGCTCAGGTGAAGGCTCCCCTCACTTCCTTGAGAACATGCTTTAGCTCAACATGTGTAGACTCAGTTTCTCAGCTCATATTTAAACCTTTTTTGGAAATTTGACCTCAGACATTTGTTCTTCCAGGAATCCCAGCTTCCAGTCAAAGCAGGTCAAACAGGTGAGCTTGTTGTTCCACTTTTAGCTCTTGCGGGGTTTTCTGGTGTTGTGGGAGCTGGTCTTCAGTGCCACGGAGGAACCAACAGACTCATAAACTGACAGCCTGCTTCCATCTAGAGGTGGATTTGTGCATGACAGGATTTCTCAGATCACCTTTTCCTTTCTAATGTAGTTCATGTATCAGAAAAGTGCATTGATTGTGAATTATGATAGGGCTGTCACGATTAATCGATTAAAAATAACCTGAATCATCCATTAATTTGCCTTCTTAATGAATTAGGCAGATTGTATGGTGATAATGCTTGTTTTAAATTCTGCCAAATTTCAATCAGTTGATCCAAGTGGATCTTTTTTTCTGGTGAAATATTTGGGAACCACTGTGTGTAAACCCTAAGGGCCAAGGATCTTTTATTTGCTCTGTTTTCTTGTAATAATCAGTTTTTTTTATCTCAATTATCATGACGTAACAGAGGTTGTCAAAATTATTTTCACTTGAGATAATGACATAATTCTAATCTGCTTTCAGCTTTTAATACTTTACATGCTGTCACTTAACACAATGTCGCCAAAGTAGTGCTGCACAATATATCGTCTGTTAATCGTTATCATGATTTTATTCTCTGCAAAAGGTTGCAGTATGCAAATTAGCCTCTAATCAATCATTGTGTTTCTGACAGGCCGACCAATCACAACTCCAGGTGAGTTACTGGGTGTTCGAGGTCGAGGTCTTTGTGTAATCCAACAAATTCTAATTATTTTAATTTGAACCATTAAAGACACTGATTGGTGGGTTTGTGAACCAAAAATGTAATTCATAATTCATCATAATTCTTACATGACCGTCTTCCAACCTCTGTTTATCCCTTAGAATTTAACAGGCTTTTTATCTGTGCCGTTAAGATTGATATATAAATTACTTCATTTCTGATTGGCAGCCCTTTACTATTGCAGCAACACAGGTACTGAAATACTCCTTACTTCTGTATGAATGGGCGGGGCTAAACTGCTGTAGTCTGAATATGGAAATAAATTAAAATGTGTTGGTTTTGAGACATCACAAAATCTGTGAGTTGAAAACAAATTTAGCTTCCATATATGGATTGTATGGATTGGGGATATTTTGAAACATTAACAATATTTACATACTTAAAGCCTTTTTAATTCTGAAAAAGTGATAATATGGGCCCTTTAATATACCGAAAGGCATTGCAGTTACAATGTGTAGCAGTAAAATCACAATACTGATATTTTGTCCATATTGGGCAGCCTTACTCCATCATTTTGATTCCTACTATAATCAAAAGACTGAGTGCACCGTTATATGGCTGCTTTTACATATATTTGGCAGCTTTCTGTAAAACAGACTTCATGTTTTTAGTGTATGATTTACATTTGCAGCTGTAGAACCTAGTAAAGCAACAAAAAATCACAAATCTCCTGCAGGCAGACTGGTCATGACACTACTATCACACATCACGTCAGTTTTCATCTCAAAAGAATTATGTCGCCATCTCAAGAGAACAGTGTTTCGTTTTCTCTAGAGCTCAAGAAAATGACAGTGCCCACAAAAAGTAAATAATAGTTAACTCACTATGAGGGAAAACGGAGTAATAAACATCCATGTAAATCCATGGTCTTTTTAGGGCTTATATACAGTACTTTGCAAAAGTCTTGAGACACCTCTCTTTTTTTTTGCTTTGAAATACCTTGTTGGTGCAAAATACTATTTTCCTATTTAATGTAAAAGTCTTTCAGTATTAAATATAGATTAAATGAAAGAAGTGGGAACAAATGTTTTACTGCGACAGGCTCCACAGATATACAAGATACAAGGTGCCTAGATAAAGGTGTTCCAACCACTCAGCATTCAGCACCAACAGTATACTGATCATCGCCTGATCATCTGGAATCATCTGCACCTGTTTCTTCACTGGTTCAGGCCTTAAGGTTTGTTATGCTTGAATGATTCATTCATGATTCATTCACCGTGTGGCTTAACAAACAAAATACATTCCTCTGAAACTGGTTAGGTTCAGGATCTGGACTGAAAATGGGAGACTTTGAAAGTCCTTCAGGAAGCCTGGAGAACTGTTCCTCAAGACTACATTAAAAACACAAGAAAGTCTGGCTCTTTGGAAGCATAATATGAAGAAATGAGTGGTAGCTCAAGACTTTTCCGCTTTACTGAAGCTATGCATGGTTTGCTAACATTCAGTTGCTTCTTCAGTTATTTAATTACTTGATAAATCCTTGAAATAATTTGAAAATTATTCGATGACTAATATAATCGATAGTGACAGTCCTATTATGCTGCATTTAGTTTTACTAATGTACAAACTGCAGACCTTCAAGACTCAGCAGACACTGACGTTGCGGCGCTTAAGAGAAGGACTGAAGCTTGTTCTGAGCTGAGTTCAGTGCTAGACCTCAAAAAGCCAAGGTTTTTTGGTTAGTTCCATTGAATAATTTCTTTTCTTTTTTGGAAAAAAATCAGTCAAAAGTTCAGGCACACCTGCTTAAGTATATGTTTAACAAAAATTGTGATGTTTCTTATATGTGAAATTATTCCCAAAACATGCACTTTCCAGCCAACAAGTGTGCTGTTGGAAGAAAACTTATATCTCTATTTATATCTTCACTTTTAATAACAGATCAATAGAAATGGGTCAAAATGACTTGGGTATAAAACCTTATTGCACTGACTTACATTAAACGTTCAGAACAAGGTTTTGTTCCAACTTCAGGATGGCTCCTCATGAAGCTGTTTGAATGCATAAAGCCTCATCAAGGCAAAGAGGTTGTGGGGGGTGACTTTGGAGAATTTAAAACAGAAGTTTAAATTGTTTGACGTGACCTTTTGGTCACTGCATTTTTCCATATACCTTATTTCATAATTTTGATATATTCACTATTATTTACAAATGTGGAAGCTAGTAAAATTAGGTAAAAGCCTCCGAATATAGGTGTGCCGAGACTTTAACTGTATTTTATTTTTTGTGTTTATATACACTGATTTGTAATTACTTAGATCCAGGTGGTGAATATAATAAATATCTTGGTTATTAATATCCTGATTAGAAATATATACTTAAAATATATGTATATATTATTTATGTAATATTTAATCAAATGAGCTGCTTGTGGAATCTCTCTCTCTCTCTCTGTCTCTCTCTGTCTCTCTCTCTCTCTCTCTCTCTCTCTCTCTCTCTCTCTCTCTCTCT
>JBBPCZ010107020.1:0-10789 GCA_037974445.1 Brycinus macrolepidotus
GTTTACTGATACACTCTGAGTTCTGAGGGTAAACACCGGTTCTAGACTGTTTTACACCGTTTATATTTACTGAAATCGGTTTACTGATACGCTCTAAGGGTTAATGCAAAGCTAGTCTTAACTGGGCAGTACACATCTTTACAGCAGTGTTCAAAAATAGCACCTTTTTACGGGTTATCAGTGTTGAACTGCAGGTTTATTATTCATTTAATATTTAATTATTTCTCTATTCAGTGTGCAGAGTTGTTTCTGTAGAGGACGTGCACTTAAAAAATCAACATGTAGTTTGACCAGGGGCGCCCAGACTTTAGCATACGGGCGCAGGAGGGGAGGTGATGGGGGAAATCTCCATGACGTCCAATGTCAGAGAGAAAGGGCGTGCAGGTGAGGCTTTTTTGGCACAGCAGATGGCTCGAACTGGTCCGGATGGCAGTAACAACCAATCAAGGTCAAACTTGTGTCAGACCGGAGGGCCACTCTGAGATTCTTGGATCAGTTTACGTGTCTCCTTGGAAATCCTGTTGCAAAACATGTAGCTGGAGTCTGAACAAGAGAAGAGGAACATGAAAAGAAGAACTTTCAAGACTATAGATTAGTCTTGAGCAAGTTCTTTTAGTTTAATGAGCTAATTTCAGATTTTGTCTCCTTTATGCTTGTACAGTAATAGCAGAGTAGACAAAAATATTCCATTCTTTTATTGATTGCAATCATTTACATGACAGTGAATCCTCAGCTAAGGTGTTATGATTGTGATTTGGTGTGATTTATTGCTATTTTTGATGTGCTTTACAATAGTTATTACCAAAGTGTGGGCTGCGGCCCCCTGGAGGTGTTGCAGGTGAACTGTGAGAGGTCACTGATAGCTAGATTGCATTTTCACAAGAAAATGCAAAGTGTGATTGCACGGTTGCTATGGTAACTGGGCTTGTTGCTAGGTGGTTGCAGTGGTGTTGCTGTGTGGGTACTAATGGTGCAGCAGTTACATTCTGGCACCTCTAACTTTATCTTTTTAACTTTCTCTGAGGGAGCTTTTAGAGGCGGACATCTGGTTCTGTTCATCAACACTATGAACAATTTTAACTCGCTGAGCTTCTCCAGAATGGTGTGGCTCACGCTAAACCCACTCTGATCCTCTCTGTTTACACTTTAAATGCCACGTTTTGGGGGGATTTTGGAAAGAAGGTGGAGTTCCCCTTTAAGTTGGCAGTGGCGTTTGGCCACAACAGACAGTGATGAACACGGTCGGAGGCAGCGGAGACACAAGAAAACATCCGTTCATCACAAAAACCTACGCTGTCACACTACCACACGTCAGTGTCATTAATATGAACACAATTGTCACCCAGAAAAAGTGAAGATACGACTTCAACTCGGCTAACTGAGCCGGCTAGCAGCTTGGCTAACTTACAGCTGAACTGTGAGAGATTGTTTATATATTTCAAAAGCAAGGAAAATTCAGTTTTCAGTGATATGGGCTCTTTAATGACCCTCTTGGCTTGGATGTACAGTTGTAGGAGAAACCTTTAGACCCCCCCAGCTCAAATCCCTTGATCTTGAATTTTGTTCTCTAAGTACTCAGAGGTTTCCTCAAGTCCTCTTAAAGCAGATGAGACAGACCTTAATGTCTCAGGAGGAGCGGGAGCAGGGATCACGTAAAATTCGGACGTGCTCCATTAATGCACGGCTTCGGTAAATTTTTCATAGAGTCCATTATTAAAAACTGAATGAAGTCCATCTCCCAGCTTCTTCATTGTCCAGAGGGACTCGTGCTCCAGGTTTGTTCTCATTTCTACAGTTTTTGGTCGAATATATTTGAGTTTTATCCCAGCGTGGTTCCTCCTGATGCGCGGTTGGCTGTGTTTCGGTTGTTCAGATGCTGCCCAGTTGAGACCCGCAGGCTCTCGGCCTTGGCTCGGCAACAGACAAATGGGTGATACTGAGAGAGTGGAAACCTTCTTCCTCACCCGGTTTTCACAGATGGTTCGGGGAAATGGGTCCTGGCCAACAGCTTGAGAGGATTCGATGTTGTAGGACTGGACCACCGGGCCAATTTAGGAGTGTTTTGGGCCCTTTCTTCAATCAGAATCAGTCAGAATCAGAAATCCTTATTAATGCTTATGCTACAACTGCACAGACACACAGAGACACAAAGAAAAGAACAACATAAAATATAACATAAAGTCAATATAAAACTCTCCAGAAACTACTCTGTACTAAAAACACTTTATACACAAAATGCCGTGGTCAGTAAAAGAGACAGATATAAACAGATAAATAAATAAAATTTCTGCTGAAATAGTTTACTAATTAACACTAATTAGTGGTTTGGTGTTGTTCTCTATACTGAGTCTGTTATTGCACATGATAGTGACATAAGTAGTGATATTACACATAATAGGACTATTGTACATAAACTATTGTACATAAACTATTACACACAATAATAAAGATATTGCATGTAATGATAATGATTTAGCACACAATAAGAAATTGTACTAAATACACTATGCTAAATACACAAAATGCTGTGGTCAGTAAGAGAGGTGGATATAAATACTATAGATAGATAGATAGATAGATAGATAGATAGATAGACAGATAGATAGAGAGATAGATAGATAGATAGACAGATAGATAGACAGATAGGTAGATAGATAGATAGATAGATAGATAAATAAATAAGCTAGGCTTGCTATACCCCTGACTCGTTAGTAGACCTCCTGCGTCTTTTCGGTCTAAATATTTCATTGCGCTGGCTGTAGGTTCTTCCGCTGCATCGCTCAAAAGAACCTTATTTGGCTCGGAGTGCGTGAGTTAATAATCCCAAACCACTTTTTCTAAAAGACCTCTCTCCCCTGTCCTCTATTTCGTTTTTTCCCCTTCCTAACCCCCCCCCACTCCCGTCCACACTTCTCTACGCTAATGCAGCGTGGCAGGCCTCTCCGTCCTTCCCGCCTCTTCCTTTTCCAGCGGGTACAAGTGGAGGGACGGGGACGGGGGGGCGAGGTGGGGGTTTAGCCAGGCATGAACGAGGCCGGCCGAGGAGCCCTCGTCCCCCAGTGCAGGGCCGGACAGGGCATGTGTCATGAGAGTGGCAGTGAGGCGCTTTTAATCTAGTTTGTTTCGCTCCCTTTCACGTCGCCTTGCGAAGCACGAGCAGCTCTGTTTACCCCCCCACATCCCACCCCACCCCCACCCCGTCTACCTTTGAGGGGGACAGGAGCCCGAGGCGAAAGTGAGAGTGGGATGATACTGTGTGTGTGTCTGTGTGTATGTGTGTATGTGTGTGTGTGTGTGTGTGTGTGTGTGTCCTCACAGGTTCATTCCAGCACAGCGAGAACACTATCCGTGTACTAGCCTCATGCACTTGTTTGTTCGGTTCCCCGCTCTCGTACCTACAGAACAGTACAGAGTGATAAACCCTCCCGGGCCCTCGTCTCAAATACATCTTCACACTCTTACATCTGCTTTAATTATTTCTCACTCGAAGCTCTTTGAAACAAGCAAAGTCATTCTGTGAAAAGTATAAGGTATTTGTCCATTCGTTTCTTGATATTGAAACAAACAGAGAAATGCCAGGACTGCAGACTTGAGATGCTAGCATGCACGGTTAGAAAAAAAAGTAACTGTCCTTGTAAACTTTATTCACAAACAACACAAAGGCACCCTCAAAGGTACAACTGTGTAGCTTAAATTAGTTTTAAAGTTTTAATGTTTTCCCGTACATTTGTACCTATTTAACTTTTAAATTTAAATTAACTTTTAAAATTGAATTTTACTTTTTTAAACAGACAAAAGAAAAAAAGTCAAGATGTGTGGAGTTTTGCTACTTTTAAGTGCAACTTAAAAATAGATCTACAGGACTCTTATTTGTGTAGTGTGGTGTGCGTAAGGACTCTTATTGGTGTAGTGTGGTGTGTATATAGACTCTTATTGGTGTAGTGTGGTGTGTATATAGACTCTTATTGATATAGTGTGGTGTGTCCTGAAGGCTTATTTAGTTTTTTAGGTTAAATTGTTCCAAATTTATGTTTACAGTTTGTGTCAGTTTCTTGTGCAACCATCTGGAACTAACATAAGATTGGGGGTGGGGCAATAACTTATTTTTACGTTTAAGTAGTGTTTTAGTATTTTATCCAGAGTGATTTACAGTCTAGTCATGCTACAGATGCCTGGCCCCTGTGACTCACAATGGTGCTTTCAGTCCCTCATTCTTCTGTTAGGAGGACAGTGGTGTTATCCACCACGCTATACAGTCTTGGTTGACTGATTTGCGTATTGTGAAGTGACTTTGTACTCCAGTGGGGCAGCTGGTGGCCTAGTGGTTAGGGAGTTCACCCTCAGATCAGAAGGTCGTGGGTTCAAATCCCTGGACTGCTAGTGACACCACTGAGGTACCCTTGAGTAAGGTACCGTCCCCACACACTGCTCCCCGGGCGCTGTGTTCCTGGCTGCCCGCTGCTTCCCTTGGTGAATGGGTTTAATGCAGAGGAAGAATTTCGTGCTGTTCACGCTGTGTGCTGTGATGTGTTCACGTATGACAGAATGATCACTTTACTTTACACACTTTACAGTAGCAGAATTGAACATGATGGTGGTGCTGCAGAGACTGAACTGCCCATGAAAATTATTTTAACTGTTTAAAAAGAAATGTTGAAATTCAGAAAAGCCTGATGCAATTTATTATTGCAGAACAATACATTTCAGTTTTAAAAAGTAGCTTTAGGATGTAATTCCTCTTCAAGAACTAATTATTCACCTCTCTCTCTCTCATTCCAGAGCTCACATTCGCCTGGGTCTTCAACGAGTACCCTCACTTCATCCTGCAGGACAACAGGCGCTTCGTGTCCCAGGAGACGGGGAACCTGTACATCGCTAAAGTGGAGCCGTCCGACGTGGGCAACTATACGTGTGTGGTGAACAACAGCATCACCAAGGAAAAAGTGCTGAGTTCTCCCACACCTTTAGTGCTGAGAAATGATGGTAAGGGACCCGTCTTTATACCACGCCGTCCTTTATCCACGATGACCTACCGCAAATGGGATAGAATCTGAGATTCGAAAGGAGATGCCTTTTTAAGAAAGGTCCTCTTTTTTCAAAGGCTGTTTGAGAGATGCTCTCGCTAAATGCCAGTCCTTTGAAGACTGAACTGTTGCCTTTTAAGAAAGCTAACCTGTAGCCTTGACAATGTCACAAAGAGGCCACATTTCCATTTGAGATGGATCCCGGTTTTGCCGAGCGAATACTTTAAATCTTTCATGGAGCCCTCTCTGTATTTTTTATGGATCTTCTGAGCGTGGAGGATTCGAGCAGGTCTATGCAATTGTCCTCTTGTTGTTGTTGTTGTTGTTGTTGTTGCTGTTGTTGTTTTGCCAGGAGTGTAAAGTACGTACGGCATAAATCATTGATGAAAAACATGGTGTGCGTGTGTGTGGATGTATGTTGTGTTGTCTGTCCATCACAGGGGCGATGGGAGAGTACGAGCCTAAAATAGAAGTTCATTTCCAAGACACCGTGCCTGCCGCCAAAGGATCCTCTGTGAGACTGGAATGTTTCGCCTTGGGGAAGTGAGTCTGTACCAGTTATGTTGATCTGCAGTTCACACTCTCGCCTTAGACACCACGCAGTTTTATTCCTTTTTGATACGACGTGATGGGAGGCATGAAAGCCAAGATGATTCCTTTAGGTACCCTCTTAAATGCGATTAGCCATCTGCAATGGTGATTTTTTTTTTACAGGAGGCTCCTTACAGTAATGGTCCGCTCTTCACAGAGCAATAGCCCCGAAAAAGATTTACTTCTTAAACAGGGTGGAAAACGAGCCGGATGCGCCTTCTAAGAGGCCGAGAAGGAGAGGCGTCATTTAGTTCGGTAAAAAGCGTCTTTTCAAAGAAGCGGAGATTGCAGTCTTTGAGAGGACCGGGTAGCAATATCACACCAGACTCGAGTGTGAATCAGATACATTCACACCAGAATCTCCTAATGCAGCCGCATCCATCAAAGAAATCGACGAGTTAATAGATCCGCGCCCTGCCCCGTGTCAGATTGCGAGAATCTCACCCTCTCCGAGATGTCTGCAGACCTTTCCGCGAAATTTCAGAGCTGAACCAAAAAGAAGGTTCCTAGGAAGCACATGAGTACTAGAAGCACTTCAATTTCAGGAAGCACAAGGTTCTAGGAAGACTGTGAGTTCTAGAAGTGTATGGGTGTCGGAGCACATGGGCTTTAGTAACAAATGGGTTCTAGAAGCACATAAGTACTAAAAGTGCTTGGATTTCAGGAAGGACATAAGGTTCTATCTCGCTGTGCTCTCCCCACATTCCACGGAACCTGGTTCTAGGAAGCCTGTGAGTTCTAGACGCACATAGGTGTAGGAGCACATGGGCTTCAGTAACAAATGGGTTCTAGAAGCACAAGAGCTCTAGAAAGCTTAGGGGTTCCAAAAACATATTGCTTGTAGGTGCACACAGGTTCTAGAAGCACATGAGTACTAGAAACACTTGGATATCAGGAAGCACAAGGTTCTGTCACTCTGTGTCTTCTCAACAATCCTAGCAATCATTCCTAGAGTTCATTTGCTTCCTAGAAGTCATGCAGTCCTGGAACTCAGAGGCTTCTTGCTGTGCTCTTACAACAGTCCTAGGAAGCAGGTTCTAGGAAGCCTCTGAGTTCCAGGACTGCATGACTTCTAGGAAGCAAACAGGTTCTGGAAGCAAAAGAACTCTAGGAATGATACACATAGGTTCTAGAAGTACATGGATTCTAGGAATCACAAGGATTCCAGGAGCACATGAGTTCTCAGTCATGTACTCTCAAGGTACATGGGCTCTAAAAACTCACAGGCTTGTGGGTTCTAGGAATACATATGTCATCGAAAGCATGTGGGTTCTAGAAAGCACATGGATTCTCAAAGCATACAGGCTCCAAAAACACATGAGATCGAGGAAGCACATGTGCTCTAAGAGGCACATATGTAGGATTTAGAAGCACATAGGTTCTAGGAAACATACAAGTCCTAGACTTTAGAAACACAGGGGTCCTAGGAGCACATGAGTTCTCAGAAGCACATGTGTTGTAGAACCCCATACGACCTAGGAGCACATGAGTTTGAGAAGTGCACGAATACTAGAAACACCTGGATTTCAGGAAGCACATAAAGTTCTATCTTATACTCTCCCTACAGTCCGGTTCCTAAGATCAGCTGGAGAAGAACCAACGATGTGCCATTCCCCACCAAAGTCAAACTGAGGAACTCCAATGCCATTCTGGAGATCCCCCGCTTCCAGCAGGAGGACATGGGGACGTATGAGTGTGTGGCGGAGAACAGTCGGGGGAAGAATGCCGTGCGAGGCCGCCTCTCCTTCCACGGTAAAATATTTTAAATGACCAAAGTGTCCTTGTGTCTGGCATGCAAGGCCTTTTTTTTTTTTTTTTAATAACACTGTCAGTATTACATATCTAATATCACAAATGTACTTTCAAAAACATACAAGTATGTGGAAGGTATGCTTGCCATGCTCTCCCGGGGTGAATTTGTTGCAGGGTGGCTGCGGTGCTTTTTCTGTACCTGTCAGTTTTAGTCCTTCAGTCCAAAGAGCACATATTACTTCCATTAAATAAGTGGTATTTGTATTATGTACTTAGTAACATCGTGCAAAAAATGTATAATTTGAATAATTTACATCAAACAGAATGTGTGATAAGATACTATAATGTAGCGAAAGACGAGAGTATACTTTCACAACTCTCTGTCCTCCCACTTTTATGCAAAGGAGCTGAGGGACAACCAACCAGGCTGTTAGTTGGCATGGTAACTGAATGTGCCATGCCCATAGTCACACGCTGGAATTCAACACTTGAGCACACAATGATGTTATTTTCAATTTATGTACATCATTGATAAACTGTGACTAACTTGTTTAATCCCATTTATCAAAATCTGAAATTTGGTTTAGAATTTGTTCTAAAATACATGTTCAACTGTTTTCTATTAATGGTATGAGTTAAAATGAAATAACAACTATAAATAAAATTACAGGTTTTTATTGATTTCCAATGAACATTTTTGTAATTGGTCACATGACCAGAGCTGTTTACATCAGGGATGCTTCTAAAATGTGGTGTAATAAAGATGCACATAAAAATCCTTCCGCATTTACATCATGCTCATGGGATACATAAACATGATTACAATTGTCTCACAGCGCAGTTTGATTGGTTGAGAAGCCTTTTTCACAGTATCTGTATCGTCCCACTGAGCATTGGTTGCTTAGTAACAGTTTCTATGAGGAACGAAATCTAAAACGGATACGGTCCTGCTAAACGAGAGTGTGACAGCAGCCCTGCATCACGGTCCCAACCGTTTCCCGCATTCAGGGAAATCTGATCCGAACTGAAGAAGCTGAGCCGACCTGATGTTCACACAGTTTTACAGTAAAAGGGGACTACTTTTTTTAGCGGAAGGATTTGCTGATATTAAAGCATGTTTGGTAGAATATTCTGGCTTCTTTACTGTTGGAAGCAATTAAACACTCCAGGTTGTGTGTTATCATGAGTAACATCATGGCTGTGCTGGTCCACTCGTACCTGTGACAGAATCACAGCCATGATGTTACTCACGATACTTCATGGTATGTTATATACTGTAGCCATCGTATAAAAGACTACATGCAATATTTCCATCCATCCGTCAGTATGTTTGGTTCTTTACATGGTTCTCTCATTTTTTTTTACGTTCTTTGTTTATAAAATTATTTTTAATTGGTTTAATTAATTCATTGGGTTTATTGAATTAACTGATGCTTGACTTTTGACTCCTACCTGTCACAGCTGTCCAAACAAAACCTCACATCTTCAAAGCAGGAACTCATTCTTTACTTAAAGAATGAAATGACTGCAATCAGAGTAATTTTAGAACATTTCTATGAGTCTGTTCTTTTTTTCATTTTAGCACAGTGTAAACAGCAGCTGTCACTTTAAAATCATGAAAAAACCAAAATGACAAAAACAGAGATGCCGTTTTCTACCAGCAGCGACGTGATGTTTCCCACTAACGTTTCCCAAACCCTCTGAAAAACTGCACGAACTGTAAGAAATAAAACAGTCGCGTCAGATGGGAATTCTTGAATTGAGGCGCGTAAAATGATTTAGACATGCAGTTTATTAATTCCATTAATTCCATTAATTGTTACCAGTCCAACATTAAAGGAGTGAACCAGACACCGAACGTCTTTGCTGATCGACTATATTTGGGTTAAGGGAGGGAAATCTGTGTACATATGACATATGTCGTTTAATTTTATTACAAAATTTATAGACATATGTAAATGTTTTCTGGTGTATAAGTGCATATCCTCTGTACAGACTTACTTCTCCACTTTACTTTACTGTACTTTAATGCACATTTACTGTTGAAATTAACACCACAAAATATAAGTGCAATATATATATATAGCTGTGCAAAAGTGTGCACCCATCCCTTATTTCTTCATGTTCTGCTTCCAAAGAGCCACAGTACCTTTAGTATATATATATATATATATATATATATACACACACACACAGAATGGGTATATGCGTGCACCTCCTTAAAGTGTATGTTAAGCTCACAATGATGAAATGTTTGGTCACTACAAAGTGTTTGATCTCTTGTTTCTCATTTGTATGGCGCTGTTCGTGTTGTGACACACGTCCGTTTTCGTTATGATGCTCAGGGCTGAGCGTGACGAGTGTCATCTTTTGCCCCGTCACCCAAAGCAAGGTCACATCTCTACAAGTGTGTCAGGTGGTCAAGAGGTGCTCCGGCACCACCTGACATGTATGCAGTCATGTTGGCATCGCATGAAACATGCTTGGGGCTTAAGGTCCACTCTTTTTGTTTGAAGTACATCGTGACTGCTTTGCAGCGCAACGAACCGCCCTGACTTTCTCAACTAGTTCACTTTTCCCCCAAATTCGGCTTGTGCAAATAGCAGCTCCGTTTCATAAGGGACCCTCTCTCTCGTCTTATTCGGGTTCTTCATAATAGGAGATTATTTTTGAAATGCAATTAAACCACAGCATTAATTGAACTCGCACTTGGTACACAGGCATCGGGGGGGGTGTCTGCCAGGCAGCCGGATAATAAGGCTGTGGAACGAGGTCAGAGGATTTATTTGTGTTGAGCAGAGAGAGAGCATGCCTTCGGTGTGATAGAATTGTCATGTTCTCAAAGGGGGGGGGGGAGGTTTGTGGGGGCGTCTTTTCCGTAATACCCATATACTCCTGTGACAAGAAGAGTCTTTGTTGTTTTTTTTCTTTTTTTAATTCCAATCCCACCCTACTGTGCAGGAGAGAGAACTGCAAAGCATTGTGAGGGGTGGGGGGGGGGACCACCTGAGCGAAGTCCTTGTTTCTCACAAAGAGGCTTTTATGCAGATGATGCCTCTCTTGCAGTGAGAGGCTGAATTGCCAGTTATTAATAGTTTCAGAATTTCATTGAAATTAATGGCGTGAGGAGTGGAAGGGGCTTATTTTCAGCTGTGGAAATTCAGAAATGAATTCACGCATTTCGTTCAACTTTAAAAGCAGCCTCTAATGCAGAGACCTCACCTACGAACCAGATGTTAACACTTACGATGCCTGAACTGGACAGGGACATAGAATGCTCATACAGTGCTGTGTCACCTCTCATTTCTTTATATTTTGCTTAGAATTATACTATTGTCTGTCAGACCGTCTTATCTTTGTCACACTGAGGAGATTAAATGAAAGAAATGTGAACAAATGTTTTACTGTGACAGACTGCAAAG